>JAODLL010007103.1:15000-32127 GCA_026546735.1 Forbesichthys agassizii
GTGTCACAATGATCTTCCAGGGAAGAGCAAACTAGCACTGTAGACTTTTATATACACATATACATTCAGATTCACCCATTTCAGAGATCAAAAACAGAATTGTCTTAGGGTTTTAACGTTATTTTTATTATTCATACAGTACACTTTATTACTTTAGCTGTTACAAACTGTCCTTGACAAGTACTCATTCAGAAATGATAACTTCCACTTTACAGCCTAATGCTCATGGCTTAGCAAGCAAGTTATCCCCACTAGAAAAATTAGATATTTTTTTGAAGGCATTTAATTAGAGATAATAAAAATACAAAAATTACAAAAAACATAAAATAATGGTCTGTAAGACACAGGTTCCTTAGAACACTGTAAAAACGGTCCATGTGTTTAAAAAATAAAAGCAATACTTAAATCAATTGTGCAGTAGATACACTTAGCCTTCCACCCTCCACCAGCAGGACTAATCCAACCGTATTTAAAAACAAACGTACACCTAAATCTATTGTATTAAACAGTGTAAGTAGCATGTCCAACAAGCCGCACACACTCAATAATAGCAGTTTGAAAAAATGATGACATTAGAACATGTAAAACATTATGTAAAGATATTTGCATAGTGTGCTTTACCAGCATTTCTCAATCCTGATCCTGGAGATGTTATATACAGTATTTCTCCCTGCTCAAACATATACCTGATTCAAATAAATGGTTTGTCATCAATCTCTGCAGAAGCCTGATTAATAACCTATTAATTTTCACTTTTAGTCCGGGAGGGAACAGGCTAGACCAGATGCATAAATTACCTTGATTACCGAGCAGGAACAGTAATGTAACTCTCAATTTAAATTGATGAGTTTTATCAAAATAAACTTGGGTTTTCCTTTATATGGCTTAATGGAATACCCCCAGGATTGAGAACCCATGTGCTATGCTATTACATTATTTCTAAATGTGTAACATCCTTGAGAACTGAAATCAGAAAGGAACTGTATCACATTTCCTGTAATTACAAAACAAGTTTCATCATTTATAATTATATACCATAATTTCATTCTAGGTTACATACTGTCATTACACAGTGATTATGCTAAAATGCTACATTATTATTTTGGTACAGCATTGAAATTGATTAACAAATTTTCTTAATCAGATAAAAACAGTACGTCTAAGACTTATTAGGGAATGGGACTATATTCCAACCAGACCATCCAGTTTCGGTTCGATTCTTATTTTCATAGTCAACCAACCAGAATGTAACTAATTGGTGAACCACATATATTAATTTAGGAATTATTATTATCCATGCTAACATTATTGCAATCATTACCTAAGAATTGGTCTGAATTTTGTGCAGTTACAAGAAAATAAATATTGTTTCCACCGGGAGATGGTCTGTGTCCCAACATATTTGTTCCTGTCCGAGCTGTCTACGGGTTCTTAGGCTGCACCATTGTTCACTGTCAGCCTTCTTCCTTGTTAAATGAAAAAAGTGTCCCATCCCTAGTTGGTCTTATCTGTGCGTTTCTTTGGCTAAAGGCGTGTGTGTTAGTGGAGCGCATGTTGGCTGTAGTGTCTCTTGTAGGACTGAGTGTCCTAATGTAGGGGTGGATAATACACTGGTTTAGTGTGGTCGCACACATGGAATCCAGATGTCTTGACCTCTGCCACGGCCTGCTCTCCACCAGTAGGATTCTTCTCACAATCCACAAGGCTGAAGTCGGTGCCGAAACAGATCTCGATCTGACCCAAAACCTGGAAACCAGCATCCTGCCAAATACAGCAAATACACCTTCATATAGATGCATCAGTCAACCCAAGTACAAAATCACCATTCAATATATTGTCATTGTAGATTGCCAGATCATATGGCAGATTGTTGTTTTAAGATCTTATATACAATTGAATTAAACTATAGAAATCTACTGACCTAGATTAGATACTATACATTTCTAGTTATATATATTGTTATAGTAGCATTATACTAACTGATAATGCTTTGGAATTATTAATGCTTCAATTTAAAGCAATGTAAATATCTGCTTGCATGTACAGTATACTGCATGTGTGTACGGTACCATTGATGGATGGGCACACTGGATTTTAGGTATGGCTCCATAGGCACTCTCTATAGCTCCTTCAATGGCTGGAAACTACAGACAGACGCAGCATCATGTAAGAAGACAAGTCTGAATCGTGACACAATACAACCAATAAAATAGAATAGACTTACTGGGTAGTACTTCTCTGATGGGACAATGCTGTTCTTGTTCAAGACGCTAGGATTAGATAAAATCGCATTTTCAAAACGTTTAAAGCATTTCTGTGTGCATGTATGTATGTATGTATGTTTGTATGTATACATATAGCACCACCACTAAGTCAGTGACTTATCATACTGCTGTATCTACTGTCTCCCTAGATCAGGGGTCTACAACCTTTACAATCAATAGAGCCATTTGACGCCCATAACATTTTCTATTTATCTGCCTGGAGCCGCAGAAGAATATTATACAAAATTTGCCGATAAACATTAATAGTGAGAATTCATTTACATCTCTTTTCCCCAGGAGTGATTCTCAATTGGAAGAACACTGAAATTCTAGGGAAAGGGGGGGGGGGGGGTTGTTCAGCAGCATGCTATTTGCGGCAAATATTTTGTTTTTAATAAAGCACTTAAATGCCAATTTCTGGTGACTTGAAAACAGAATATATTAAATACTAGTATATGCTACTAATGTGCACACACAATGTTGAATGTACGTGGATACTGGTGAAATCAGAGGACACAGGCTGGCAATACAATACATAAATTGAGATAGTTAAAAAAAACCTAGATTAAAGTTCTAGAATGTTTGTCAAAGCCAGAGGGAGACACTGTAGAGGGGCCGCAGGTTGCATACATACAAATAGTATGAGTGTAATGTGTGGTCTTTACCCTTCCAGGTCCACTTTATGGTACAGTTCTAGCACTTTGCTGAAATATTTGTGCTGGCTGTTCAGAGAAGCAGCTTTTGCTGCACAGGTCCCGTGCTTGTGCCACTCATACTTCCTGTGTCAACAGACAGGTCAGAGGCAGACAGACAGTGTTTATATTATACAGCTGCTGCCTGTTAGCAAATTGCTGGGTTTAAACGTGTATGATACCAGAATGCGGATGAAGATGGATTGAGAAGATCAGGCCAACTCTTCTCCATGTCTGGCAGCAGGTCCTAGCACCACAAACACACATGGTTAATGTACATATACAGTATACAGTATACAACATGCTATGAAATGCAAGGGTTGATTTTAGAGCAGAGCCCCACTACTACTGTGTCTGTTACTACATTGAGATATAATGAGAAACATACTAACATTCAAACACAAATGATCCTACTGTACCTCTATTAGAGAAGAGTTGAAATGCCATGATGAATTACAGTCAATCCCTTTATCTGGCCTGAAAAGAAAGTTTGAAGTACATTCTGTATATGGTACAAATTGTGTAGGCAAACATATTATCAGGTAGGGGTCTAACCATGCTTTAGGCAAGCTATGTTCTAAGTAATACAGCAGATATAATACACACACATACATGTATATATACACACTACACACACACACAATTACCAGAGTCCATGTATTGTCCAGTAGCCGATGTCCGAATGACAGTGCTCCATCTACAGTTTATAAGCACAGTTATTCTCATTTTTGTTAATATACAATAATTTTATACTCCATTTACTTGTATTTTCATTAGGGTTATCATTTATGGAAGTGAAACTGGATGTGTAGTCAACAAAATAGTTATTCTGCTTCCACATTAACTCCAACAAAGTGATAGTCACAAATACAAGTTAATACGTACTCTCAATTTTAGAAAAATATACTGCACTAAATTTCAAGAACAAGCTCAAACAGAATGTCCCCTCAAACACATGATACAAGCCAATTGACATGGAAGATCCTAACAAGAAAAAAAAGGAAGTTGGAAACTGCACAACAGAAATTCAAGTACTGAAAGTATCACCAATGTGCCTGTTTTTGGTGGTCCCAGTATTTGTTCGGATGGCTACGGTTAGTCAAAACCTTAGCTTTACTCCATCCCTAATCGCGGATAAAGCCCTTGAACTCTTAAGCCTGGTTTATGCTTCAATGTCAAACGCGTCTGCGTAGGGCCCGCAGATGGTGTTTATCCTTTTGAGGCCAAAATGAGACTTGTTTATGCCATTGAAAACCTTTATGTCCTTACTGGACTATGGCGATGTTTTATACATGCATGCCTCCATGCTAACTCTACACTCGTTGGATTGATATGTATTATTATTATTATTATTATTATTAGAATTTTAAAGCCCTTACCCATGGCTCCTTGTATGCTCGGATTGGATGGTCTGCTTTGTCCAACCGGAGACTTAATCATTGGCATATTTTAATCTATAAAGCTATTCTTGGTCTGCTTCCATTTTACCTGTAGTAATATATCCATGAGAAAAAAAATGGGAAGATATTCTCTACGCTCACAGGGCTCATTCCTACTATCTGCCCGCACTGAACTGACAAAAAGGGCGTTTAAATATGCCGCTCCATCAGCATGGAATTATTTATTGAATCACCTACAACTTGGTGAGCTGGTCTCAATGGATGCTTTTAAAATCATTCTAAATGACATGGAGGCAGGCACATGAATGTTTTGGACCGAGTAATTAGTTTGACCCCTGATGTTTTTGACTTGCGATAGACATTGATGAATATTCATATATTTTATGATCCTGTTATTTTATTATGTACTTTAACTGAAAATTGTTATATGTCTGTAACTATGTTATTGTGCTGCTGCCTGCCTTGGCCATGACACTCTTGTAAAATAGATTATTAATCTCAATGGTTAATTCCTGGTTAAAAAAAGATTACATAAAAAATAAAAATAAAGTATATAAAATATATATACACACACCGCCCGTGACGTGCCTTGAAAATACATTAAAAAAAGGGTCTAAATACAGTATCAACAAAGTACAGGGTACAACTTACACTACAGAAGGTGCTGGGCCAGTGATGTGTAAGGATCAGTTTGGTCCACATATAACTGCAAAACACAGTTTATTTTGCTTCAGTTACAGAAAAACTTTGACACCAAGGCACGAATTTGCAGTTTGTAGATATGAAGAACAGCATATATAAATTTCTGTGCAGTCTGTTAAAACTTCATTGCTTTTCTTGTTGGGATCTTCTATTTCAAGTGACTTGTTTCATGTATTTAAGGGGACATTCTGTTTTTTGATCTTGTTCATGAAAAGGCTTAACCTAACAAACTTTGACAACATTCACTGTGAAACTTACACTACAGAAGGTGATGGGCCAGCTATGTGTAAGGATCAGTTTGGTCCACATATGGCTGCAAAACACACACACACACACACACACACGCACACGCACGCATGCACACATACACACACTTTTCTTCTATTTTCCCAGAAATCATTTGACACAGTTGTCATTGGTGGTGAGCAAACTGAAGGGGTGCCAGTCATTATTTTACTACTTTAAAAATCTTTTTATAATAAAGTGACTTACGGAGACAGCACATAGCCTGAGATGGTGGATGCTCCAAGGCAGAGAAAGCAGAGGGCAATTGTGACTGTCCTATAAATTAAGATTCTGATTAAGATTCTGACTTTTTTTTGGGACAATAATACACAGTTAGTATGCCACAATAAGATCTATAGTCAATCATTGTACAAATTACAATTGTAAATAAAAAAGGTGTTAATTATGCACTCTACAATTAATTTACAGTAGGCCTACTAAAAATTTTAAAAAATTACAACAATGAAAATGAAATTAGTGAATAACATTAATTTAGCAACACAAATATGCATTATGCAGACGAAATGTATTACCGTAGATACACATGCAGCATCCAAAATTAAATAAGGTACCGTAGGTTCAATAAAGTTGAAGTGTAGGTTTACATTTTAGTGCAGCCTACTTTCTGATTCGCACATAAAGTAGTATTTTCGATTACAATTTACTGGGTAGGCCACGGTACGTTTGTCTGTTCATGAAAGCTGTCTATAAATACATAAATACATTATCCTATGTTAATGGCCCCTTCGTGACTTGTACCAAGTACATACCGTACAGGTCACTAAACTTAAGGGGATATATGGGCCTATAAGGAAGCACTAGTGTAGCTAATGTAATGAGTTGACAATAGAAAGTATAGCATTTCGCTACGGTACGGTAACCTGAAAAGACGCTTGAGTAAATAATAATAACTCACCTCATGTTGATATGGTGGATTATGTAGTCGTTTGAACAAATACCTTTACATTTCAGTAGTGAATTGTCTAAGTGCCAGGATCTATATGAGACAAGACCGTAGACTACTGTTGTTATACCGCGCCCGGTATCTCAGCTCAGCCAATCAACATCATAGTCGTCATGCGTCATCATGTGACTCCGTTTATTGTGCTGAGTCGATATAAGGTTCAGAGCCGTGCATTGCGCGTTCATCATGAATCAGACTCTGGTATCGTCTTCCCTGCAATATCCTTGCTTGGGACCTCTACAAGTAGCCTACCACTACCACACACTCTACTTTCTATAGACTATACACTTTCAGTTCTGCATTTAGGAGACACACTTAAATTGAGTAGCAGATCTAACAGGCTGCCTGCCTTAATTCAGTCTGTGTAGGCTAATAGGCTATGATAGTAGAGTAGCTCATATTTTGGCTAAGTATGTTAGCCTAGGCCTATATGAATGCATTTAAATCTAAACGTTTCTAAATATACTGCAACGTGCATTTTATTCTGTTTTATTGCCAGCTGTTTCTTTCCCTTTCTTTCATATTTCCATTTAATGACATGCATGCATGATGTTTATCTATTTCTACCATATTTTTGCCTGGCTGTTTTAAATACTCTATTTGCTTTTCATAACAACTTCTGTTCTTATTCTTAAACTGGGATTTGCATATTGTAGGTCCTTGACTGAGTCAAGAATAGTCACAGATGTAACTGTAGCTAACTGTTTTATAAATAGGCCATTGCCAAAGTTCAGCATAGCATTTTAAAATGTTTGATAATTAAGAACCGCATGTATGTAGAATGTTTTATGCTGGCTATTAAACTTTTTTCATTTTTTTAGCCTAATTATAATAGCAGTAAAACATACAGTTCTAATTTATATGGCTACATACCTATTCCTCATAAAAGTACCCTGTTTTATGAATCAGTTCAGATAAAAATGAAACATTCATCGTAATCCTTAAAGTTAAGATTTTAATTAGGAAAAATGTAGTGTCCGACTCTTCGTGTGGCCTCACTACATTACTGTAATTGGTGAACCATATTGTGGCGCCTGCTATAGGACAACACCTAGACGTTGTCCGTGTGTGTTAACGCCACTGTCTTCCCCAATATTGCCATGGTGATCTTCCCCACATTCTGGACAATGGACATGGAGCAGGTTAATGGAACTAACATGGCTGCCACTGAGAAGTGACATGGCCAAACATTCAAATGCTCTGGTTGTAGAATCTTGGAGGGCTCCAATTATATATAGGCTGCTCTCTATCCTTATAAGGCCTCAGGGAGAAGCAGGTGGAGGCGTATTGAGACGGGAGGAGTGGTGGCCTGGCGCTTGGTCTAGTCTGACTCCCTGTGGATTCAGGCTGACGACTGAAGGCTCTGCAAAGGAACTCTCCAGGGGTAAATGTCTTTTATTATTCTCTTTAACGCTGTAAATTCTATGCTGTCTATTCTCCTCTCCGTGTGTTTCAACCTCAAGTGCAGCAGGTAGACTGTGTGTCAGGGAATGTGGAGCAAAGGGCACATTGATGTGTTATGGAATCCAACTATTATTTTGACTTAAATTTCACTTGAATATACTGTATATTCATCAAAGAGTACGTTCTAATAGGTTCTGTAAGTGCAGACATCAAATACTGTTGTTATAGGTGAAAAGTTGTAGTAATTGTAGTTTGGGCCGTTATTTATGTAGTTCTATGGTTCTATGGGCAGGCAATTTCAACAGTAATGTTTAGATGATGCTACTGTAGTGATTTAGCTATGGCTACTAAAACAGTAGTTGGGTTCATTTCAATTCAGTGAAATTGTCTCAAAAATGTATAGAATATGATATACAGTACAGTAATACCATATGGAGTTTTCAGTGTATTTTGAGTGATGCTGAATGGATCATCCAATGGTTTGTAATAATTACATGAAATGTTTCTGAACAACAAAATCAGTTTAGGCTTGATAGATAATTTGATATTGTGTTGATAAATACTTGCATAGAAGTTACTATTGTGATGATTTATGCTTATCATGATTATGTGAATAGTCTTTTGGGGATTCCAGCTACATCATAGTACCATCATATATTCTTGGATTAAGTGACTTTGCAAAAACAGCTGTAGTTTAAAAATCACAATATCCAGAAATTGGATTTATTGGTTATTTGATATACTCTAATAGCTGTAGGGAAACAGCTCAAAACTGGGAAAACTGTTACATTTTCATTGCTTGCTGTCATTATTGATGAATAATATAGTCTATTTCTTATTTTTCTGCCAACTCTAATGTGTTTGTGGAGACTCTAAATCAAATGGAGCTTTAGGTTTTATATTGCAAAGCCCATTGACAAGCCTGTTGTAGCTGTGTGCACATTCACGTGATTGGCAGGCAATTAGACCAATCGGAAAATAGCTTATTGGTCAGAGATCTTTTGGCGCACTGAGCATTGTGCTCACTGAAAGCTAACAAATGTACTGTACTGTTTGTTACAAATTACACTATGTATAGCTCTCAAATCCCTTGAGAGGGTAGTGGTTATGCGATGTAATGTTATGTCAGTGACTGGCTTAACTCACTGTTATAAGTAAGATGTGGGTTAGAGACAGATTATATCTGATAAGGTATGGGCCTAAATGGTTCTAGATGGGGAAATAGGCTGCTCAGTTCTCAGTTCTGTATAGGACTAGGAACTTGGGTTAAGAGTTAAATGTTTGACTTGACATTATTTCTGGTCTCTGAGGACTACTGTGACGTAAGTAAATCACACTCTACTGTGTGTGCATGATGTAACCCCATGTTATGCTCGCACTGCAGTGTGTGTGTTTGTGTGTTTGAGAGAAAGAGACAGAGAGGGGGGGGGTGTTTTGCTTATCATCTATAACGGTATCCTAAATTCATTATATCTTCCGTTTATACATAAGTATAGAGTGAGTACATACATCATTATATAATTGAATTTTTGCTGTTTTGAAAATCTATTTTGTTTTTATAGTACAGTTTCCATAAAGTGATAAAATGCAAGCACATTACGCACTAACAATTCAATTTAATTAGTTCTTAAGCAATATTTTACACGGCTAACCCATTTAAACGTTGGTATGTTTTTCATATTGTATAGTTTGTATAAAAATGCGTGGACTTTGTTGCTAATATCATGGTTTTAGGTTAATAATGTGCACAGCAGCTTTTTACAATAAAGTAGCCAGTATATTTTGTGCATGTAAATAGATAAATCTATTCAGACTGAAGACATTTGTTCCCAATCACTAAGCGGTGAATACTACAAATACAGCAGGCTATAGAACAGTATAATCAACATTATCCATACTGTAGCAATATTCATAGAACATTGTTCCAATGAACCAGCCAAATGTCTTTAGTGATGTAATGACTAAGAATAGCAAAATGGAGGCTCAACTGTCTGTACTATAAGATAGCATGTCTGTGTCTTGAGAAATTCCAGTTTATTGAGTTACGCATTCTTTTTTTGCTTCCATGTTTCACATGGTTCTAGTCAGTAAACAATCAGTATATTTCTGAAATTGGTGTCATTGAAACCAAACCTGTAAAGTATATTAAAATAAACATTCCAAAAATTCATTGCAAAAATTCATTTTTCAAATGTTTGCAAGTACTCCATTATGGGTATTTTAAGCAGTTTTTTGGAGGCTTATATTGTTCATATTGATATCGGAATTATATAGTATCGACCGAAATTTTGGCCATATCGTCCAGGCCTATTAGTAGATAATAGAAACTAGTCACACGTTTTGAAGTATTATTGTCTTATATGGTGGGTGTGTGTGTGTGTGTGTGTGCGTGCATGTGTGATCTGTCTAACAGGTCAGTATCTACAGTGTCATCATGTCAGTGTACATGAGATCTAGGAAATACAACAAAGATTTCTACCATAAAGAGAGCAAATATGTGGTTAAAGAATACGCCAGGTATAGTAAATCACAATATTAATTTTGTTTCACTAAACAAGTGCTCAATAACACTGTAGTGATAGTACTAATAGTAGAATTAACAGTTTATCAGTAGCAACATGCTTTTACAAATGTACTGTCTAATAGTGTTACAATAGCGTGCATGCAGTAGATAGTAGACTAACTAATCAAATCATGTAAAAAGTATTTCCAATGATATATTTCTAGATTCCTAGAAAAGAAAACACATTTTTATCTTAATGTGTCAAATTCATTCAATTAAAGATTTAGGGACCTTACTTGAACTGTTGGTTAATACAGTAACATTTTAGATCAGCGACTTAATGAAGGCTTTGGGTATTGTTTGTGTTTGTGTGTGTGTGTGTGTGTGTGTGTGTGTGTGTGTGTGTGTGTGTGTGTGAGCATGCTGACTTGCACACACACGGGTGCATAAGCCTACGTGCATGAGCAGCACCCATAATGTACGGGACTCCGTACAGTAGGTTTGACATGGAGGCATGGCAAACATAGGCCCATAAGAATAGGTGGCATGAAGTGTTTTTTATTTTTCTTGAATGAGTCCCATTTACGAACTGTATATACCTATAGTCCTACGCCTTGTAAACATAATATTTCCATGCGGTTTGCCATAAGCGGTGACTTTTTTGTTTATTTCTGTAAATGCCATTCTGCCATGTCATACTTGTTATACCTACATGTTTATAATTGTTATACATACTTACTGTATAGGGATTATGCCATTTAATAATGTGTTTAAAGTTGTTTGAATTACTTACTATATTACTGTCAAATGGCAGATTGCAGATATTCTTTCATGCATTTTAAACCTTAAACCTACAATTACATACTGTAGATTAGAATAATTGTTGTCTCTTTCGCAATGAGAAACCAATGGAATGTACGTGCTGGGTTCTTCCATAGAAGCACTATGCTAGTGGAACATGGTAACATCAACTGTAATATTGTGTTGATGCTACAGTTATGAACTAAAGTATACTTTGACATGTTTTTAAATGACGTACTGTATCCTTTAGGTAACTCTTTATTTAGTTATCTTAGATGGATTGTGCTCTGTGTTTGTTAGCTCTCAGGTGATGGAATACGATCATCAACAGAAAAGCCACATTCAGGAAGTGGTAAGAAATTGGTAACACGCACGCACACACACAGACACACGCACACACCTACACACACCTACACACACAGACACACACACACACCGGTATTTTCCCTGTCACTATTGGGACACACAATGTATTTATTGATATTTATAATCTCACTCTATTGAATACAACATATTTAATTTGTCCCAATAGTGTCCATTTATTGTTTAGTTTTAAAGTTTTTAACGTAAGGCGCAGCCAGGTTGGGTGTGTATTTATATCTGCAGTTTACATTGGCGTGTCTAGGTGCGGAAGAAGATGCTGGAAAAGTATGTGCGCGAGGAGTCAATGATCAGGGGCCCAAAGTTTGTGGTCAGGCTCAGATCCCACACAGTGTTTGAGAACACTCCCATCAAACTGTTCTGCACTGTGGAAGGCTACCCCATCCCTAGTGTTAAATGGTGAGTTCAATAATATATGTTCTTTTTCTTTTTCTGTACGTATGATGAAAAAGTATTAGTGGCTCAGGGCAGTTTGAAAACAATTAATGTTGAATGTTTATTCCCGTTTCTTAATTTTTTAACTTCCCGTACTTTGTTGGGTGACTGGAGGGTTTGTGACTCTTGCCTTAAAGAATCCAATGCCCATAACTTTATTACAAAATAATGTTTTGGTGTATTACGCGGTGCCAAGGGCGTAACTATTAGGCATTACATATAATATCAAGGCACATTCTTAACAAGTATTTGTAACTCATGAACAAGGACAGACTGTTCTGTTAGCAACACTTTCTGGCCACCATATACCTATCCTTACTAATTCATATATTTTATATTTAGTTTATTTGTGAACATAAAATAAATATGTTTTTGTCCTTTAAAAGTGTTTGATAAATGTAAAATAACATTCTTGTCTGTACTGTACATTGTGCTTCCCTTGGCATCTAGAGGGCCACACGCATTCCTCCAGTACAATCACCCAAATGAAATAATTCACCACAAGATAAATGGCTCCTCGATAATAAAGATAAACATCGTCTCCTCTGCTGTCCTCCCCTGTCCTCTCCTGTTTTCTCCTGTCCTCACTTCACCTCTCCTCTCCTCTCCAGGTACAAAGATGGTATGATTCTGAACATGTCCTCTGGAGGATACTTGGTTGAAGACAATGTGGGTATCCATTCTCTGGAAATCCCCAAGTAGGTTTATTTGCTGTTTCACTCACTATTGTGTAATGGTGATGCAGATACTCACTGTATATAAAATAAATGCATACAGATGAATATGTTTTAATTAGTATTTAAGGCCGTTTTATTTGTCGTACTGTATTAGCAATGACACATATACAGTAGCATACCTCAGTACACTGGTATGTTGGTTATAGGCGGTTTAGGTTGAAGAGAAGGCCGGCTTGCAACCCTCCCAATGTGGGCCGCTCTTCAAATGGACCCTGCAAGGGTAGGACAGGACCTCCACACGGAGTTCCAGTGGCAGGAGGGTCAGCTGACTGTGAAAGCATGGGTTCAGCTGTTCAAGTGCTGAGCTCAGCGAAACGCGATACTGCAGGACACTGCAGTCCCAGTCACTTAAGCACTAGCTCCCATACTGTGCCTCCTTTAGCTCTGTCTCTCCACACACTTGAGCCTCCCTCGCCTGCTCCCCCATGCTCCCCGCAGATAGAGAAACATACATTTGAGAAATGCTCCTTATCCTCTTGTCTACTTCTTAACACAGCTTGGCACTGGCAATGACTTCTCTTATCAGTCATAACCACGTTATTGCCATGGGATTTTAAATGCCTGCCAACATGGTGTTTCTTATTTTCCCTTATAAAACACAAATGTCATATTATATACATCATATATTTATTGAGTGATATCTACATCAGTTTTATAATCACTGTCCTTTGCAGTGGGTTTGTATGCACACCATTCTTACAGTATGTACTTACTGTACATACAGTAGTTATATGGTGCTTGCTAATATGTATTATGTAATACAGTATGTATTTTTGGAAGAAAACACATTCTGGTATACAGTTGCAAGAAAAAGTATGTGAACCCCTTGGGATTACGTGGAGTTTTGCATGAATTGGTCATAAAATGTGCTCTGAACTTCATTTAAGTCACAACAATAGAAAAAAAAAGTATGTGAATCCCAAGGGGTTCACATACTTTTTCTTGCAACTGTAGATTACTTTACACCAGTCATTGTGGTAATCGTCTTACTATTTTCTAACTTCCACATCCTCCACTTCACACTACCATATTGCTTCTTACTTCCATTTTATTGTCTATAGCGTTTGTTTCAAAAGGCATTCATCAAAAATTCAGACTTTCTTGCTCTCTCACCCAAAATCTACAAATACAAATAAACTATCTATTAGAATTACATAGTAACCTGTATTAAGGTGTCTAAGTTCTATGTATCTTTTTCTAGGTGTTCAACCGATGACACAGCCCAGTACACTGCTGTGGCTATGAATATCCATGGACAGGCCTCGTCTCAAGCCTCTGTTATTGTCAAGAGTACGTTGTCTCATTTGTTTCTGTTAGTATTGGCTGGACAGTTTGACCACTAACATTGGTTACTTATTCAGTTAGTTGTGATTTGGACTAGATTACGAAAATCCATTCCACATACGCTTCAGAATAACAATGACAGGTTTCAATGATAAAAGTTATGATAAAGTCTAAACTTACATTTAAAATAGAATAAATCTGATGTCACTTTTGGGGATATAAAAGCTCAGTAATGTGTGTTTTTATCCTCCAGAATACAGGGGGGAAGAAGAGTCTTGTGTGTATGCATGGCTGCCGTACACTGGTAAGCTACTGAAAACTATTGTAGCGGGCCATATTTAAATATTTACTGTTGGAAGAAGCTAAATTAACAATAGAGCTGGCTTTCTATCTTGTTCTCTCTCTTTCTCTCTGTCTACATGTATGTGGCCTTCCTCTCTTTTGTTCCTCAAGCTGGCATGCTTCCTGAGGTCCAGTTCACTAAGATCAATATTACTTTCCTGGAGAAGTTTGTGCCGGTGTTTGCTACCGAAGGAGAATCTGCTACTCTGAGCGCTACCATGATCTGCACCCCCAACCTGGCCAACCTGCAACCTGAGGCTCAGTGGTACAGAGATGGTAAATCTTATACTGTCTGAGCAGACTGATAGTGTACAGTGTACTTAAATCTCAAAACTCATTATTATATTAAGTAACAACAAAGTGTACATAATAGCATAATGTATTCACATTGTTTTACTGTATGCATATTCACTTAAATGTCTTTTCTTTTTTTTTTTACCGGACCGCATGTAGCGGGACTGGCCAATATGAGCAGATGACGCTAACAGACTGACCGACATTGTTATTAAACAACGAATGCACTATATTCTAGACAGTAGGTGGTGTTTTATGCACCATGTAGACAGTAGGTGGCGGTAATGCACCACGTGCAACATCCCCCACAGGATGTAAGGAGTATTACACACTTTTCAAACCCATACCAATATTGGCCTATGGTGTTTGCTCATGCCAGCAGCCGGCTGAAAGAGGCTTGCCTAGTTTTTATTTTTTAAGATGACCGGATATAATATCTGACAATTGTAGAAATATTATACTGTACCATGTTATGGAGTTGAACCCTGTAAGAATTGAACATTAATTATAACTGCAATTGTTCTACTTCGTCTAGACACTCGCCTGTCTGACTCTAAATGGGTGAAGATTGAGACTGGCAGAGGATTCACCAAGCTGAACCTTCCTAACCTCTTCAAAGATGATGAAGGGGTCTACACACTGCGAATGGTAACCAGAGGAGGTGTGGCTGAGCACAGTGCATTCGTCTCCGTTGCAGGTAATCAATACAGGAGAAGTACGGGAATTAATTTGTATCTCATGGTTAGTTCATAAATTTCAGGTTTTAATGAAGGTTTAAACACTGTTATGGATGGTCAAGCATGCAATGTAGAAATTAGTAGTATGCAAAAACGACAGTTTTATTTCTCGAATTTGCAATAAAAAAATACAAAAAAATGAATGCATGAGTACAATATAAGAAGGGGATAAAATGCAAAAGATAATGGCATTTTTAATCGGAGGAAAGAAAAACACTATTATGCATATGTTTCAGTTTAACCTCTACTGTTAAGCATGGCTTACATTGCCTCTCCCTCTATAGACGGTCCACCCCCGGTCGCTGGAGCCCCTGGAGCTCCCATGGACATCAATATCCACGACGCCAACAGAGATTATGTCATTGTTTCTTGGAAGCCCCCTAACACCACCACAGAGGGTCCTATCCTGGGATACTTTGTAGACAAGTAAGAATGATGTTCTGACCTGTTTTTTGAGGTGTGGTGAAAGTCTGCGTCCTTCAAAAGGGCTATATACTGTATGTTGTATTGTATTTGAAATAATGTTAAGCAACCTGACTGCATTTGGTGAAGTACACCCTTCCTAGACAAAGTCATGGGAGGGCAAATACTACTCTGACAATGAAAGACTCATTATTTATTCCTGGTTTTACTTCCTTGATTGAGTATCCCTGTGGTTAACTTGTTCTGCTTCTGTAAAGGGCTTCAGTACTGTAGATATACTGTAATATTTAGTTGAATAAATACTTCTATCCTCCTCTCACCCCATCTGCTCTCCTCAGGTGTGAGGTTGGAACAGAGAACTGGACACAGTGCAATGACCACCCCATTAAGATCTGTAAATATCCAGTGTCTGGCCTGTTTGAGGGACACTCTTTCTACTTCCGTGTCAGAGCTGTCAATGCTCGTGGAATCAGTAAACCTTCCCGCATATCTGAGCCTATCGCTGCCATAGATGCTACTGAGTTTGAGAGGCTTCATGGTATGACCTAGTTAGTTAGTACAGTCAATTTAGCTCTTTTTATTTAGTTGGACAGATTCAATGTTTCCTTTTATGCACATTAAGCCTGGGGTATGGTGCATATCTTTTATTTGTTTTTATCTATAATTTATAGCGATTATATGGGCTTGTTTTAAGAAAGCATAAATGCTGTACCTTATCCATTTCATATTTAATCCTATGACATTTTTCTCTTGTAGTAACAAAACTTGGAGGGAAATTGGATGTGTGTTCCTACCTTGATGATCTTGAAGGTAGGAATAAAACTCAAATAAATAAATAAT
Source organism: Forbesichthys agassizii (assembly GCA_026546735.1). Taxonomy (NCBI): domain Eukaryota; kingdom Metazoa; phylum Chordata; class Actinopteri; order Percopsiformes; family Amblyopsidae; genus Forbesichthys; species Forbesichthys agassizii. The sequence goes on from JAODLL010007103.1 coordinate 31,489, forward strand.
TGCATTTAGATATTCAATCATGCATTTCAGTGTTTTAAACTTCCACTGTTATTGCCAACTAAACACATAAACCCATACAGAACAAAAATCATGTACTACAGCCGCAGAAAAAAACTAAGATGTGGTGGGTGTCCTGCTACAAACTCAGCAATAGAGAGGAAATGGTGGAGACTATTTTTAAAGAAGCACATTGCTTCTCAGGGCCAATTAGGTTAGGTTGAGTCAGCTGTTTGTTGTGATCAGCTGAGTGGTGGCTGACTGTCAGCTGATAGCCGGCAGTGCGTGGACTTTCATGGCAGGCCATGAAAGGCTAGAACTAATTCAGTGGCGTAAGCGGGAATATATTGTATTAATATTATTATGTATATGGAAAGAGTAGTTAACTTTACATTAGAATATGGGATATTGTATTTATATTGATTAAGGTACAGAAGTAAGTAACATACATTTGCCTTAATTTCAAGCCGGTTCATTAATTAACAAAATACTTTTGTACTTTCTGGGAAACTACAGTAATATCAAAACTGTTTAGCTGAAGAAGGTAAATACTGTGTGTGTGTGTGTGTGTGTGTGTGTGTGTGTGTGTGTGTGTGTGTGTGTGTGTGTGTGTGTGTGTGAAAGAATGAAAGAAAGTGAATA
>JAODLL010007113.1:0-20813 GCA_026546735.1 Forbesichthys agassizii
GGGGCCGTGCCCTGACTGCCTTCCGCATGGAGACAAGACTGGCATCCTCAGAACCTTGTTAGTTCTCTGAAAAGGCCACAGACTGGTTTAGAATATTAAACAGCAGATGCCGTTGCAAATCAAAAGGATTTTGATAGACAGTGGGAAGCTTCAAAAAGGCTTTTGATGATATATATCACTCAATCTCTTATATGAGTGAAAGTTTAAAGACGGGGGAAGGAACAAAGAGCTTGAGAAAGTGAATGATGGGGAATGCAGCATATGCCAGATGCCATTATTCCTCTGCCACAGACTTTGTGGCAGAGTGGACATCTTAAAAGGGGACAACACAGGGCGGCAAGTGGCGCAGTGGTAGAGCGGGGCGATAGGTGATCAAGAACATGCTGGTTTGAACCCCACTAACTCCTCACCAAGTGTCGAGGTGTCCTTGAGCAAGACACCTAACCCTAACTGCTGACGGCTGACATTGCCATTGGTGTGAGAGAATGTGAGGCAAAATACAGTGCATTTACCAAATTCCACCACCATTTTGTTTTCTTTATAAACAAGTTGCTTTGGATTAATCTGATGAACGTCAATTGCAAAATCATGGATTAATCTGATGAATGTTGTTTGTAAAAATCATATACAGCAGCTTTAGAGACTTGGATAAAGAGGGCAAACCTGGAAACATGGTAGCAGAGGAGTAGAGCCTCTGCTACCATTTGGGGAGCCTGTGCTGTATATTAATTTTTCTCCCACCATCGCATAACAGAACAGCCAGCTATAGCAGACTGTGAGGAGAGTCACTGAATTTCACCAAAAAAATCAAATTGATTAGATTCGCCTTTAAGAGAAGGAAGAATAAAAGGTAGCAGACTAAAGCATCTTGCTGATGAGCTTCTTAATGATTTAAGAGCTTCTTAATTACTGCATGAGCAGGATAATGGTATCGGACGATATTTACCATATTGACTGCCATCGGCCTATTGTTGTGTTCTGACTTCAGAAAAACAGTCAGAAGATCCAATGCTATAATACTGTTCCGCCCATAACAGCCAATGCATAGACATGACTCTAACATTAAGTTAGAGCAACAGGTTTTCACGTTTGTTAAAAGTGAAGGAAAATTTGTATTGACCCAGAAATTCCCAATCAGTGCATCCATAATTTACATTTACAGCAGCAGACGCTTTTTTCCAACATGTAGTACATTTGTCAATTATAGTTGGACAGGTCATACACTAGCAATTGTAATATTAAGTAACAAATGTTATATTAGAATAGTTACAGCATTTTTCATTCATTTGGGCTTTTCCACTGGCACATTTGGCCCGTCGAGTCACGCTGGGATTCCAACGGGCACGTGTGCGCAGCGTTCCGGCTCCGACGCAGGTTTGTTCCGTCCTCTCAAAGCATCAACTTCCACTGGGAGCATTTCAAAAGTGTAGCGCTGTGAGGCAGTTCTATTGGCGAGATCAAACAAAATAACTTTGCCCGTCCGACACTGACTTACTTTCACTCACTTCGACTCCCAAAAACTACTGAAATTCTATTCCACACAATGAACCTTTCTGAAATTGTTCTTATAAAACAGATTTGTAGTGTCATAAAACTCTTTTTATATGTATAAAATGAACCGATCGTCCCAGATGTAAAATCCTTCCACGATTGATCTCTTGCCACAAATGTAGTCATATGAAATACAAATATAATACAAAATACAAACAATTCCAGGCCAATCTGGGCCAATTCCAGGGCCTTATCAACATGCTTTTGAAGCAGCCCGTCTGTGTGATTAACATCCACGGACGAATGGCGACTACGTCTGACTACACATTAGGCTGTAGTCAAAGAATGTCCATTTATCAGACATGGATGTTTAAAATGTATTCTAGACTAAAGGAAATTATTAGGTCTTCGAATTTTGGTTAATATGTCTGGGGAAAGAACAACCAAGAACTCCCTCACGTGGAGAGTGAACTTAAACGTGATTGACTCAAGATAAGCGCATCATCAATTAAAAACGCATCTTGTGACTGGGCAGATCAAATATCCGGAATAAAATAATCCGCGTATCACTTTTTGCGACGATTCGACGAATTTGCAGTAAAATCAGGGTCTTTAAAGATCAATCGTAGAATTATCAACTATTTGGGATTACCCTTTCATAACACAATCAAAAAGAATTAGCATGTAAATGTAATCTGATTTTATTGTATGCTAATAAGGTAGGCTTTATAAATAAGATGTGCAGCAAACTGTGGGTTGTTGACTGGACTATCTTAAAATAATTCAATGCTAGTGGTGCAACTAGTACTACAGAGATGAAATGAGAGTGGCTGGCAGGATAGATATAGATTCACAAAGTCAATTGACAAACGGTGGCTCTCTTGACCCCACCACCCCAGTACTTCATTTCTCTAGAAGAGGGACCCTGAAGAGGGACCCTGGAGACAAAGACTGTCCAGGCAAGAGGCTATTGTGTTACAATGATGAAGTGATGAAGCAAGCGTAGATGATGGAGGAATGTCAGCTGCAACAGTAGCACACTGGCACTCCCGCTAGACTGCTATTGCAAGCCAATGCAATAAATACTTCGCTGGTCTCTGGGGCAAGGTTACGTCTCCAACCTCAAAAGGAGGAAAACATCATTTGCAAGCCTAATCAAATGTGAATGTCACTGAAAGAATCCTGAGAGAGGGTGTGGCAAAGCAGTCTTTGTTCAGAGAAGGCGAGAAGGCTTTAGAGTTTCTTGGTTTTGCCTTAAGGGAAGAGAACTTTAGGCATTAAACGCAAAGATGATTATTATGATTATTAACAAATACATTTTATTCTGCTTGAGGTAGGTGGGTGGCTCATTATGGAGAACATAAAATTGCTGCCAAGGGACAGAAGTTCCATTTGTTTAATTAGGATTTATATATTTTTTTGTGTGTGGGGTGGGGGGCAAATGTACATATAATCCAATAAACAATATTTACTATGCCTGAAAGAAGGGGTCTCCTTCTATTCTTGCAGTGACCAAACTATATTGTGATTCAAAGCATCCAAAGCACAGGTATTAAACCGGTATTAAACCGGGACCTGGTGCAGGCTGAAATACTGGGTGCGTGAACCTGGGGAGTGTGGAATCATTTTCACAAACAGAAAACTATAGCCGAATTATAATACATAGGTAGGTACCAAGACCCTACATAACATATAGCTAGTCTTTCAATTACAGAAGCTCCTCCAGGTGGTTGTAGTCACGGTCCTTTTGCAGTTTTAGCAGATCTAGCTTTTTTGATCAATTCTGAACATTAAAGGCAGGGTTAGTTATTCTTAAGAATGCTTGCTAACTTCGAGCTCAAATCAAAACAATATTCCAGCATCAGTGCCTCACACTAGGGATGTCACAATACCAGAATTTAGTAGTCAATACCAATACCAGTGGAATTCCACGGATCTCGATACTCATTTCGATACCACGGGCCGAAAATAAAAAGAAGAACATTATATATTTATAATGTTCTTGCTCATTGAAATCTGAAGTCAGCAGCTTTGTGTGGACCGCTCTGGGCTCCAAGGAAGGACCTCCTTGACTTGTTGCCCGCAGGAAAGTGCTCCTAGGGCGGTTCTCCCCGTGTCTGCTTTTCGCCAGGTGCTCTGGTTTTCCCCACTATCAAAAAGCATGCAAGGTTCATTCTCCAGTCAGTGGCTACAATCTGGAGATGGTTCCTGCACGCTGCACAGTGTTGTTTCTAACTGCTGAAGCAACCCACAATAATATGTTGATCAACCACCTGACCCCTTGTTAGATGGGTTAAATGAATGAATTTTGCTATGTGTATGTGACAATAAAAGCACCTTTAAAAAAAGAAGAGAGAAGTTTGGGGTCCCCTGCTGCAGCTGCTGCCCCTGCGACTTATGGATAAGTGGATATGGATGGTTGGATGGAATCTGGTTCAAAAACACTGTTTAGCAATTAGCATAACAATATATTTTTTAAAAATAAATGAAAGTTACAAATTGGCCCTACGTAGAGAGTAGAGTAAAACTTTATTGTCCCCGGGGGACATTCATCAACAATGCAGTTTTCATTTAAGAGTGTCAAGGTTTTGGTCGTGATAACATCTAGGCTAAGAACACACTTGAGAAACAAGCAACACAAACCACCTCATTGACCTTTCTGCAAATCAGAAAGGACAGGCTAGACCGACTTACTGTTCAACTAGCCAATGCCAAGCTGCATTTATTCACCCGTATGTCAATTATAGTCCATTATCATTTGAACATGTGAATGACCATATAAAACAGTGATGAGTGAAATTAAGTGAAAAGCATTCAGCCAAGTTATAAAGCACAAGGGGCATTATAAACTTTGCCTGCACAATAGCCTAGACAACACTTAAGAGACAATAAAATGGATCCTCCTCTTCGAGACCAGGCTGCTAGTGCTGTAAAGAATTATTCTCAACAGTAGGATTCTGTCCTCGTGTGGGTGGCATGTGTCTATTGTGGCAAACACTCCATTCAACCACGTGTCCACTGTGTTAGCAGGACATCAGGGGAAGTGGCAAATCTTCCACATGATTACATACTTGTAAACCAGAGAAACCTACTCTACCCATAGCTCAACTCTCACTCCACTCTAAGTGTTCTTGATCAATCAGGCTTAGCCAATGTCGGTCTTCATCACTTGTGTAATATTCAGCACTGCAGACACATTGGTCTAAAGAATATAATGTAGCACCACCGATCAGCCATTACTGGACTGCAATGAAAAGTGAGACGTGAGCACAGCATCTGTTTGTCTTTGTATCTGGTCACCTGAGGCCAGTCTCTTGTTATAGAGGGGGTTAGCATTAACTAAAGAGAAGGGGTGAAGTGTGGGTTGTCTGGGGACAGATTAGGGCTGTAGCATATGGAGAAATTAGCTGTCTGGGCTGCTCCTTTGATGTGCAGCCATGGTCAGTGACACTGATGGTAACTAAACACAGGGTCAAACTACAGCATGCAGAACCTGACAGCCTGAATGACTATACCAGCCTAATGATGCAAACACTGACTTCAAGAAAACCTTAGCTCCGTAAATAGCAACCAATCGGGAACCTCCAGTGCTGAGAAATACCACGCGGAAGTGCCAAACCCTGCAGTTAATCGAATGGCCGCTTAAGGCTGGCTGCAAAAGGGAGTCACAAGAACCGAATTTTGTAGGCAACGTAGGTTTGACCAAAGATTTTATAATTATACAAATATTTTCTCTGCTTTTTAGTAACTTTTTAGAGAGGACATTTTGTTAACAGAAATTGCATTGTTGTTTAGCCTTTTTTTATTATTATTTATTCACATCACAAACAATTTGTAATGGGGTACAAAGGGGTAAACATTTACACAAAGACAAATAAGGTTTCACATACATATAACGATTGACATGAAGTGGCAAAATGAGGAAGTGCCATGTCGTAAATGCGCCTGAATTAGAAATCAAATTGAGTGTAAATGTTTTGAAATAAGCATAGACCAGGATCTCAAAGAATGTTTACATAGCCAATGAGCACTCTCGTGTGGGCACCGAGTCACGGAGGTCCTGGTGGTATGGTACCTCCAGAGCCCCAAGCAAGTAATGCCACAGACATGTCAGTAACACATTAGACCATGCATGCTCTGTACAGAAAACATTGCAGTAGCCTATATCAACATCATGGCACATAGATAAAATCCCCGCCTCAGAGTTGACAATTGACTACTGTATATCTATGATGGCAATGTCTCCTCATTCAACGTTGAGAGCTAGAGATACTGAGATAACCTAGCTTTTAATAACTTGAATGTAGTAGCTAAGCTAGCTACATAAACAGTTATTGCCTATACTCATTGAAGTACGAGTGATTCTTTTTTATATACGCCTATTTTTTCCCCGTGGTATCAAATTGAGTTTCAAGTGGAATTTCCATGGTATTGGTATCGACTACTATATTTCTGGTATTGTGACATCTCTACCCCATAGACTCCAATGTTAAAATATCTGATTTTACAACAAAAATAAGCATGTTGACAGCCAGTTAAAATAAAAAATAACTTAAGATACTGTTGTGTGTGATGTGTTAGCTACCGTACCGTAGCTGACACGCAATATCGTACGTATCTATTGAAACGCGATATCGTACCATCTATTGAAACGTTCTTAAAGCATCCCAAGAGAATCAGTGTGAAGAAGGTGTGGAAGATGACGAACAAGCTAGTAACCAGGGACCTGAGGAGGTCAATGTGGTCAGCGCAGCACAACCTGCGGCTAGCTGTCTACTCTGTGATGTTGCTGATGCACTGCATCTTGCAGGTGTGCCTTAGGCTTGCACTAGACAGGCAGGCAAGGCAGCCGCCAGCCTTGAACAACTTGCTTGTGGTGGGCTAGCGGCCATTTTTACAGTAAGTATTGCGCCACTTCAAATGTATTGGCAGGCAGTGAATGGTAAGTAGTAGTAAACAGTTCAAAACTCAGCACTACAGTCTGTGGAGAGACATCAGTTTTCATTGCAAAGAATTTCTACTTCCTAATTCCATCTTTCAAAATGCATGAACTCAAAACTATAATATGCCTAGACTATCTGCAAATTTTTATATATACACACACACTACCTTCAGTAGTTATGTAGGTAGGTATGTAGTCCCTAGTTAGCAATGTTCAAACTATATTTGCTATAGGCCTAATTAATAGGCTACTGTATTATAATCTCATTATCTATCTAGCCTATGTAGCATAAAATATTGATCATGCATACCAAAGGCCAATTTGTGGTCAAATGAAGGAAACTATATGGGTTACTACAGTATAATATAAAGTTGAATTTTAAATTAACTGTTGTCTAGCAGTGTAAAGTGGATTCAGTGTTGGATAATGTTATTTACAATGTTTACTAGGATAATAGTGATAAGAATACATTCTTATGAATAGGTGTATTACAGAAATTACGTAGAATTATATCATATATATATATATATATCATCATTATATATACACCCTGTTTTACATTTTGAGAATCTTCCCAGTCGTAGTAGGCCAAAACACTACCCTTAAGGCAATTTGTGAGTGAGATGGCTGTAGCCTACTTGGTGTGTCAAAACAGGACAAGCATAACTGTTTAAAAGTTTAAATCAATATGGTATGCCTTAGCACCGTGTGTGTGCAGAGTCTGTCTCGTTGGGCAAAGGTTCTAGCAGGTGCCTGCAGTCAATAGCTTTGTTATCGCCTCGGTGCCATCTTTGGGTGTGGGTGTTAGAAAGGGGAGGTGGGGGGACCATGATCTTCAGTGCCCATGGGCACCTGGGGGTACTAATCTGGCCTTGTGTGCACGTGTATGCGTACACGTGTGCACACGTGCCTTAAAGCTAAAATAAACCGCCTGACACCACCCCGCTGACAAGGAAAACAGCGTGGTGCCTGCCTGGTCACCTTTGTGCACACCGGTATTGAAGTGGAGGCTGCGCCCATTCAAAGTGTTGAATTGGTGATGTGGGCAAGGTTGGCCAGATGACAAGCACAGTGTTCACATATGGAAGAGAAGAAAAGGAAAGAAATCCACAGACTGTAGTAGGCTGCTCTATTATGGAAAGAAAATCATAATCACAATTATTTTGGTCAATATTGAATTCGCGATTATTTAAACACAATTACTTTTGTATAAGGAAGGTGTTCCTATATGAGTTTGAATTTAATATTCACGTATTCTCGTGTGCCAATAGGGATGCTGCAATTAACCGGTTTCACTATTAACCTGGATTAAAAACACCACGGTGTTATAACCGTAAAGGTTCAGCTACACAGTGCTTTCTTTCCTCACTCTCAAAATAGGGACATTTTGGTTGCACAGTGAGGACAACAAAAATTGCCAGGCACAATCTGCAGATTGCAGATGGAACAAATACAAAAAATCCTTGAATGTGATTACTCTGCGTTCATTGTGCTGAGCCACGGCAGAATAATTGACACCACACTTTAACAAACTGGCTGGTAACTACCCATTTCTAACAGTTTCAGTAAAACTGTAAAGAACACTTGATTTTCTCGGTAAATAGAGAATATCTCCGTTCAAGACAACTCTGATGATAATTTAGCTCTTTAAAGTGTGAACTGTGGCAAGAAACAGCGCGCGAGTGACAAGTGCGCTGCAATACAGAAGCTGCAGGGTGCAGCAAAATAACTTCACTGAAATCCCTTCAGGAGTGCACAACGAACTGCAAGGAAAATAGCATGCCTTAGCTAGTAGTTACCTTAAAAAGCTACATCATTTAGTTATATTATTAGAGGGCCTACCTGCACAAATATCGCCCACAGCCACAGCAATGAAACAAGTTGAGTGACAGCTGGTAACTATAACTTTTCTAATGTCAAATCTGCCTGAATTGTATTATTCTTTCTTTGGTTTGCTAACTTTAACAGCCCAACAGTAGGCCTACGTTCACATGTCAGGTACTCATTTCTGGCTTCAATGCCATGATTATCAAATAGTGCAGAGAAGACTGCAACGATGAACTACAAATTGCTTATACAGAGTCCAATGCAACCATTGTTATCTTTAAATGCGCTCCAAGAATGTTTTAGTAGTCATGGGGAAGGTCTGTGGAACCCCCCGAAAATGGGGGCGCCTGCATCTCCATTAGCAATGTATTTTTCCAGACTGAGGAAACACTCAATGAAGTAGCAGTGAGTTAAGAGTGGGGCTATTTGCAGTAAAGCAGGAGAATGCATTAGATCGCATTCCAAAAGAGCATTGCTAGTGTTGTGAAATTCATGCATAACAATTGTAAAACCATGATTATTCCATCAAAATGTATAATTGTTGCATCCCTGTGTACCAATGCCCTTTGTCTCGCAAGTGGATTTTAGAAATACTCTGTTCTTATCCAGGAGGCAAACACTGGACAAGATATTCAGGATTATTCTACAATATTACATGCAAATCTATCAACTAAAGTTGAACAATCCTGCACATACAGACGTAATCGTCTTTCAGTGTACCGGTAGCCTCGAAATAGAACGAAGCTTTCCATTGACATCCATAATAGCCTATACAGACAGAATAGCCCTTTTATACAGATATTCTGCAATACCTAGAAGACACTCAAGTCCACTCATTATGCCGTCCCAGTGTGTTCTTTTAAGAGACGTTGGCGGAGAAATGCAGGCTAGCTAGCAGTATCGAGTATGATTAGTAGACGTATTAATGCTTTGTTGACTGGCTGATGCTAACCGGCTTGTGGCATAGTATATAGCCCTAAGCTACTGTACGTGTCTTAGACTTGTGGTGAAATCAAATTACTCACTGAAACATGATCGTATATATTTATGTGTAGCCTACAGTATGATTAAATGTTCCAATAAAGTTTAATAATATTGTCAGGCCATTTCTGACTATGCAGCCGCTAATTGTCCTCGAATTCTACTGGAGCAACATCTGTATGGTATAGTAATAGCGTGCAGCTAGATGCTACTCGCATTTAATTAAATAATAATGATACAAAAGTAATGCTTTATCAAACCATTACACCCCAAGTCCTTATTACAGCCACTGCCTCACTCTGTTTTTACACAGATATCACTAACATTGTGTTCTGGACTGGGTATAACCAGCGTCATATTTATATATGACACTGGCTATAACTAGCTAGCCACATATCGTGGGATAAACTTCCTGGTCACAACAAAAACAAACTCATTTTAATTACTGATTTTTGAACAAAAACTCAGAAAATGTGTTATTTTTTGGTTTTCTGTATTTTATTATCTAAACAAAAGAGTTGTTTCCCGTTTTTTGTTTTCCTATTCATAAACAGTAATTTGGAAACACATTTTTTGGGTTTTTTTGCATTTCAAAATGAAAACAGTTGGCCGCAAACACACGATTATGGTTAGTGTGGCATCTAGACATTTTTATTTATTTAGACTAGTCTACAGAACGAATGTAATAAAGGCCAGAAAAACTTCCCAAATATAATAAGCGTATATCTTACGTGCAGGCTGTACATAGCTCCATTTTACTATGAACGGTGTTGTGTTTGAACGGGAGCTTGTGTAACGTACGTGGAACAGGTCTGAATTTAAAGACCTAGGTCTACATGTTGATAGAATAGCAGCTCTGCGATTGTACTATGTGATTTAGACTACAGAACACTACAGTTTCTTTAATCATAGCTCTGTTTTAAATGCCTGTCGAGTCAAATGTGGCTTAAGGAGAATTTTTACTTGTTCAGTCCTTTCGTAGCTCTTGGCTCTCAACAGTTAGGTTGTCCCTTGGGTGACAAACTGACACTCAGGCCAAGGACTGCAACAGAAAGAGTATTGTACTGTGAAGTGGTTGAATGGGAGAGTCTTTCAAGCACACCAAGTCAGACATTTGAGTTCAAACCACTGAGTGCCAGCATCAAAATTGATGTGTCAGTTAAACAAAGAGTTGTGGAAACCAGGGAGGCACATTTCCCAAAAGACTGCCCCATCCTACAGCAGAAAACCGTAGTAGCTCCCTGGAGTTTTGAAGCTCCAGAGAACATAAAAGATATGCTCAATACAGAGTAATTTTTAGAAAATCCAGGGGGTTATACTATGATTTATGTAGACAAAGAAGTGACATTGTTTTGTCTTTAGCTAAAGTAGTAAAGAATTGATCTTCTCCAGTACATGTCAGTGCCAGCTAGTGTATTGAATGCAATCTCATTGGCCAAAAGTAACGTGTGCTTTAGAACTGCAGGCTCCAGGAAGTGTCCAGCTAGGAGCCAAAACAGGGCAGCCTTTCTTGCATTAGCCTATTATTAGGCACCATGGGTGAACCTGGCTTAGCACTCTACAGCATGTGTTTGAGACAAAAAACCCAGCATGAGCCAACTCAAGCAGTTAAAGCACCTGGGCAGATTACCAAACAAACAAGCAGTGTGATATGGTAGATAGAGAGCGAATTTATGGAATAATATTTTTGACTACTGTCACCTGGGAGAACTCCTTGGAGCGTTACCTCGTTATTCTCGACAAACATAAATAAATTACATAAATAAATAACTTGTTACTCCTTTGTGTGAAAGGTACATGTTAAACCTGTCCTTCCTACGCCAGGTGCTAGCCTATATAAAAACAAATTCCCATAACACCTTTAAGTTTAATTAGTCCACTAAAAAAATTATATGTCTTTTAATCAAAACACATCCAAGAACTTAGGGTCCCTAAAGTACAGTGTTAATAGAAAAAGATAGAAAGGTTCTGCATCTTAATATGGTGAGTTTCCAGGTGAGTTACTACTTATGTTTATAGTGTGTGTGGTGTCTGAAATAATACAAATATATAAACACACTAAATAAAATTATAAACGCAACACTTTTGTTTTTGCCCCCATTCATCATGAGCTGAACTCAAAGATCTAATACGTTCTCTATATGTACACAAAAGGCCAATTTCTCTCAAATATTGCTCACAAGTCTGTCTAAAACTGTGTTAGTGAGCACTTCTCCTTTGCCGAGATTATCCATCCACCTCACAGGTGTGGCACATCAACATGCAGATCAGCCCGCATGAGTATTGCCCAGGTGTGCCTTAGGCTGGCCACAATAAAAGGCCTCTTGACAATGTGCAGTTGCATCGCACAGCACAATGCCACAGATGTCACAAGTTTTGAGGGAGCGTGCAATTGGCATCCTGACTGCAGGATGTCCACCAGAACTGTTGCCCGTGAATTGAATGTTAATTTCTCTACCATAAGCCGTCTCCAAAGGCGTTTCAGAGAATTTGGCAGTACAACCAACTGGCCTCACAACCGCAGACCACGTGTAACCACACCAGCCCAGGAGCTCCACACCCCGCATCTTCACTTCCAAGATCGTCTGAGACCAGCCACCCGGACAGCTGCTGCAACAATCGGTTTGCATACCCAAAGAATTTCTGCACAAACTTTCAGGAACCATCTCAGGGAAGCTCATCCGCACACTCAGGGTCTCGACCTGACTGCAGTTCTTCATCGTAACCGACTTGAGTGGGCAAATGCTCACATTTGCATCTGGCACTTTGGGGAGGTGTTCTCTTCACGCATTAATCCCGGTTTTCACTGTAGAGGGCAGATGGCAGACGGATGAATCCCGGTGGGCAGCACAACGTAAAATTTGGCAGGTGATACGGTCAGGTTACGATCGCATTCACATTTCTGCAGTGACAGATAGACAGATAACTAAAATGTTTGCTCTACAGTACGGTAGGATAATCTGACAAGGTAGGACAGATTGACAGAAAACCAAATCGATTCCATATGCACTCTGGTCTTAAAAAGTAAACAAATAGCTAACCTAACATCACTAATCTGGATTCCTTACATACCTAGTTGCCTTCAAAGTTCACATTAATTAATGAATTTGAAGGGACAAAATAACTAATAGTCCTACCAGGCTGAATAAAGGGTTATAGCTTGACTGTCGACTATGCTACCATACCATCTGCATGCAACAGGCAATATCGGTATTAGGCGTCCTTAAACAAATGCAAAAGCCTATCAAGACACTCAGGGACATCTTACATTACAAATACAAAGACAAATAATATACATACATTTGACTAAAACTGGAGCATACATATTACACATAAAAGATACAAATCATTTAGGTTTAGTCTTTAGACTAAAATGCTTAATAGTTTGTCACATTTTAGTCCTTTTCATTCTAAATAGTTTTAGTCTATTTTAGTCGACAAAAATAGAAAACGTTTTTGTCAACAAAAAGTCATTACATTTTAGTCAACTTTTAGTCTAAATGTTTTCTCTCTTTAAATAAAATGTAGTAGTGTTATTAAATCTAAAATGGATGGCAAAATTAACACTGTTGTTAAACATAATTGCCTGGCAAAGGCGATACAAAATCAGCCTTGAAGCAAATAAAATATGTAGGATATGTTGCATATTTGTGTTGTAAACATTCACGTGTGTATGCTGTAGGGATATACCAGATACGATACCAGAAATGTATAATCGATACCAATACCAGTGAAATTCCACGGTTCTTGATACTCATTTTGATACCACAGGGCAAAAAAAAAAAAAGAAAATTGTATTTATTTTATACACACAATAAAATATCCACAGGTAATTAATTAAATGAGAGTCTAACTGTTTATGTAGCGTAAGTTCACCTACATTACCAGTTACTAAAAGCTTGGTATACTGACTTTTTTGTACGACAATGGTTAAAGATAGGACATTTCTTTTAATTTAACTAGAGCTTTGACTTGTAATAGTGTTAACTGAGATTTAATTTGCAGTAAGCCTACAGCGGGTGTGGGGAATAAGATAATCACAAGGTTGCATACTCATTTTCAAATCTATAATAGGTTACACATTATAGACATTAGACCTCAATTAAGTATAGGAAATGTGCAGTAGAAAAATTGATCATAATAAATAACCTTTTAGAGATGATTAGTAGGCATCTTATTTTAAATAAGTCTGAAGGCCAGCACCCAGACTCCTCCAGTGGGTTTTTCCCAGTTAAAAACGAGTTCTAAAATCCTTGCATCTGTTGACACACGTCTATGCCTTTAGTGGGCGGTGGCCTTTAGTTCACCAGTAAATTAAGTTTCTTAAAAAAAGCATTATCGGTTTATAGAGAGGACTTTCATAAACAAATGCATGCCATGCAGACATTGCCGGCAGAATATTTGCATTTTACTAAATATTCCAACTTTTAGGCTAAAAAAATTGGTGATGCCGACTTAAATTACTATAATTAACTAAAAAGACGTGAAGGAAACGCAAATTAAGTTAAATTTACTTAAATTTTTTAATCTTTTGAGTTACATACTTGCAAATGTGCATTATCTCTGGTTTTATGCTCCGTGTTCACTATGAGTGTACAGATTTTAATGAAAAAAAACTCCCCACCTCCATGTGGACAAATTTGTTTTTTTTTAGCACACAACCCTATGATACGACTATAGAACATAAGATATTACCAATATATGAATATGCGATATAACATGTAGCCTATGCTCATACAAACTGCAATAATCAGGGTAATAACAGTAATGTGAAACCCCGTCATAAAAACACGATGTATTTTAGACTATCATTCCTAGATATAATGCTAAATATCCTAAGAACATATACAAACCCAAGTAGCCTACAAAATAATAAATGACAAAATATCTGAAAAAAAAATTCAATTCCATGCCTGCAGCAAAATATTTATACAGCAAATATTTCAGGTAAAAAAAAGGATCAACATTGCTCATGGTTGATTCATGTTCACACAAGCAGTTCACATAACTGCATAATTACATTGTGTATATCAAGCTCTAGATATATTTTTGAATTAGGCCTACTTAAAAAAAGAAATAGAAAACTAAATGAAAAAAAAAACATAATTTTGTTCCAAAAGAGCTGCCCGCCATACAACCTCCAGTTGATTTTTTCAACATGTATGCGTTGAATGCGAAGTGGCCGTCATAGGGTTAACCTTATATAACCTGATCTGAAGTCCAGAGAGCTGCACCAGACTTCAAATAGAAATTGATACAATAATGACGCGTAGCCTACTGGTCTAATAAGTTCAGTAAACGTTGTCCAGTGTGATCCATTCATAAAACCGTGGCAAGTAGCCTACTCTTCACATTTCTTATCTCAAACACATAACACTGTCAACCGCTGCCGTTACCGAATTAGAAATATTTTAAGTTCTAGAACGGAGCAAACAAGTTTTCAAGCAAAACATCGTGATTTTACGAAGCAAGGAACGTTAGCATACAAGCTAACGGAGTAAATACGAGACTCTATCGCCAGCTTTGAAGTTCCTTCCAATCGTGTACACACACGCGTCTAATTGTATGTGGGTGGTTTAACACAAACTTGTCCAAGTAATGCAAGAGAGCTGCACCTGACAAGACCACCACGTTTTAGTTTGTAAGACATAGGTCTTGCTTTGGTTAAAAATGTACTTGTAAA
Organism: Forbesichthys agassizii; assembly: GCA_026546735.1. Lineage (NCBI taxonomy): Eukaryota > Metazoa > Chordata > Actinopteri > Percopsiformes > Amblyopsidae > Forbesichthys > Forbesichthys agassizii. The sequence continues at coordinate 14,925 of JAODLL010007113.1, forward strand.
TATAACAGCTAGCGATGTATGGGCGACAGGACAGAGGAAGCGAGTAAGATGACACGTACATTAAGCTAGTTACCTTGCTGGTGTGTGTAAAGGTCCCAGACACCCACACAATATCCTTGTGCGATAGTAGTAAAACTTGCAATGTGTAGTCTATCAACCGTGAGGCACAATCCTCTTAAAATGTTTCGTCCAAGAGCCTGCCTGCACGCCTTCTTGCCACAACAGCGGAGTGAACACATACCAGCAGCAAGCTCTCGCTGTTAGGGGTCTTCGTTATCGCGAGGAAGCGCGAGATGGTGATGCCGATATCCACGAGCCAATGAACGTAGTTTTTATTTTGTGTGTGTATGGATATTCGAGAAAATCTTAAATTGTGACTTACCATGCGTGTAAATCTCTTGGCGATAACCCATTAACGAAGAATAAAGGGCGCTAGAACACCTAAGATAATATACAGCCTTGAAAATCTTGATAATTCTTGTCACCTTTACCATAGGCTATATGTCTAATGAATGTGATTCTGATAATGGAAACGTATTCACTACCTACAAATCCCAGTTTCCTTTTGTATGGCATGATATTGACTTTACAATTAGGCTACCTTGTAATTTTAAAGGTAAGAACAGATTGAAGACATCCACCACATACAGAGAAGTGCAACACATGCATGTTGCTTCTAGGTCTGAACATTCCTCTTTAGAACAGAATTTTGACTGGTTTATTGTATCTGGTTTGTTTCTATTTGGTTTAGAATCAATATTTGATATGTAGCTCTTTGTTTGTACAGTTAGCATAACTTACTTGTGTATCCGTTTGGCACAATAAAAATCTACTGGGCAATTTAATTGCATTTTCCATGTTATAGTTGTGCTGGACCATTAGTGTCTCAGTCAGAGAAAAGCAAGCGTGCTAGAGTCCTTTAATTTGAGTATTTCTTAGTCACAAAACCTGATGGATCTCAGAGTTTGAAAACACATTTTGATGGGTAATAGATGCCATGTCCAGATGAAACATTAAGCAATGATTCATGCTTTAGCCACTAAAACAAAATAATCCATGTCACATTGTAGGATAAGCCTGAAAACATCAACATTATTTTGTTTAATGGAAAACACCTAAAGCATAGAACATTATTACTGCTCTCATTCTTTCGAACACATTCTTTAATCTTAAATGTATTTAATTAATTTAAATCTACAGTATTTCCTATAGGCCTTCCTCCAAAATCCACTAAAATGAAATAAAGTAAATGTCAAAGATAGAAATGTGTTTAGTTTAATCATTGCATCACATGCTTGTCAGCTTGACAAAAGCTTTCTCCGTCTGACTGCTCTATTTTAAGAAGGAATTTTCTTAAAATTAGCAAATTTTATGTATTTAATTATTATGTTCAAATGTTGGTAACACATATTACTTTTCAACCTTTGAACATGGGGATTAAAAATAAAGATGTAAAAACTCTCCTTACATATGCCAAACTGTATATGGTGTTTTTTGGCTTTTTCTCTAGCTCAAGACAGCCTACCACCAAGGATGTTCCAAGCACAGGGGTTTACTCCAACTTTATGGACTTCAAATGCCATTTTATATTGGTATTCCCATTGCTATGGATTAGTACATCTAAACATTAGAAAACATTTTTGTTTTATTCTGCATAGAAAAACAAGCTCGCCCTGGCTGCCAAATAGTAAGGGTCGCACAGTATCATTTTGTAAAAGATATAATCTCCTTGAAACAGTGAATTTCTTTGTAATATGTAATATGAAACTATGCTTGCATAACAACAAACAGACAAATCATGACTTATTCATATGTAAATTAGAGTTATAAATCTGTATGCATTAATCATATCCAAGTCCATATGGGTAATGTGATCACACAGTGCATGTGTGTGTCTGTCTGACACATAGTCTTATGGGCACATATTGCATATTTTTTCAACCTATATTAGACTCACACATACACAGGAATATATATATATATATATATATATATATATATAGGTTGCCATTCAGAAATGGCAAATCATTTACATGAAATTCATTATATGCATTGATCATAAGCAATCACACAGGCAAGAGTATCATCCTCAGCATTTCAATTATTTGATATACCGGTATAGATAGGTATAATGTATATGCCTATAAAATAGCAATTATATAACTTATTTACTATACTATAAATGTATTACAACTGAGAATGTTCACTCTAAACAGACACCAATGCCAAACTGACTGATAGAGATCAAATTGCTCAAAATAATTGATTTAAAATATGGACAGTTGTATTCTAGTGTGGGTTTTAATTTTGTGAAAAAGGGGGCAGAGGCTTTGATGTGGTGCTCTCTATCTGATATCAACCTCAGGCACACAGGAACCTGCATGAGTGACAGCACAGTTGGCAGTGAATGAAGACATTGTGAAATATATGCTAAGGAGACATAGTCATAGCAAACAGCTATGGACTATGACACCAATCTTATTCTAACCTGTGAAATTAAATGTGCTCATATCATAGAACCATATAGACTCATACTTGTATTCTACACTTGTAACAAACCACATTCTGCATTGCTTTACATCAATACAAACTTTAATACTATATAAAGTTTTGGGTCTCTTTACACCAATTCATATTTGCGCTAATGTGGGGAACTATGATCACATTTAGGCTGCAGATGTTTTATATGCACTTATGGTCAGACAATGAGAGCCAGGCCAAACCAATTTGTCACAAAAACAATACTAATACTAATACAATACTACATATTTGCCAATTAACTGCTGCAGCTGATCTCAGTATTATGAATTGTTTGTCATCTCAAAAGGAACACTCCACATCAACGTATACTGTACACATTTAATACGATTGTATCATAATATCCCAATATTAGCCATACATTTATAGTCTACTCTATATAGTTGGGCTATACTTTATAGTCAAAGAGAATGGAAGTCAACAGAGAAGGAGCAATGGATGGCTCTTCCTCATTTAATTTTTGGAAAGGAGTGGGGGGGCACTTCACCCTATATGCAGACCAGAACCACCCAGAATTTCATGTCAGAAATCAGTCAATGTCAGCTTCCATTGAAATGCATTACAATGCTCCAACATATTATTCAAATATCTTTGGAATAGTCCTGAATATATCATCTTTATCATAATTTGTGTACCTTCAGCCTGCAAAATGTTTATTATCAACTAGGTAATTATACTTGGAAGGTGTTGCTTAGATATAATAGGTGGTTGCTTGTTAGTAGAAAGGTGGGAATAATACTAGTTTAGCTCTACTGACTATTCCAAGCCTCTCCTCTTACACTCTTATCTTTCATTCTATTTTATTCAGATGTCAAAAATTGGTATATCTGAAGACCTGCTGAACACCACACCATACCCATATATATATATTAGAGTGAATCATTTGTTTGGTCTCTTCCTTTTCTTGGCATGTTAAGAGCCCCAGATGTTCTGGAAGCACAGGCATGTAACTGGGCTGCTGGTAAGTAACTGGATGGATCAGAAGGCTCCACTCTGCTGATCTCATCAGTGAGATGAAGCCTTAAGGCCTGAATTTGCTAAGGCATGTAGCAATGTTATTCCAGCTGAGCACATGAAAATGGCCAACCAATTTAGAAATGACAGCTATTTTTGCCATGGGGGAGAAAAGATGCAAGTCCAACATGGAAGATGAAAATATTAACTGTCCTGGAAAGTGCATAGAGCCTTTCTGCTATATGCAGGATTGCTCTGGAGACCGTATTATGATTTGAAGGGAAACAATTTGCTAACCATTTATGTCCAATTTATGAACAATTTATGAACTGTCCTCATGGTACTACTGTGTGTATATAGCTATTCTGTTTAAGATTACTCTGGGGACACTTTGATTAAAAGGGAAACAATTTGCTGTATAATCTCAGCAGTCAAAGTAGATACATTCAATGCACAATTAACTATACATTTTGTCGGCTAACTATTTTAAAATCAGAGATATTGCATAATAAACGTATTAAAAAAAAGTAATATGTTCCTGCCAGACACCATTGTTTAGCATTCCAGACAGAGACTGCTCTGTCTGACTGACACCTGATTGTTCCAAGAGTTGCTGTTTGCACTGTAGGAGCAGAGCTCCTTTTTTCTTTCATTTTATCTGGTGTCCCAAGGTCATGAAAGATTCATATGTTATTAGAGTGTTAATTTACTTTTAGCAGAGCGTTGCTGAGAGCCAAAAAAATCAACCAGTGGTGCGTAGCTTTTATAAATATTTACTTAGCTCTACTTTTAACCCCTTATGTATTTGTTTACAGTCTGGCAAACTTTCATATTTGTTGCTTATGCAGTAATTGGTTAATAAATCCTTTACTTATTGCGATTACACTTTATTACACATTAACACAACGGCCTGCTAATTTGGTGTGATTTTAAAACTGCTGAAGGTAGCAGCTTCATATACTGACTGAATGGGAAACTCAGCTTTTTCAGTTGCAATCCATCACAGAGTAATAGCGTGCATTGACAAGTTGTTAGTATGCACTCATAGGGATGCATTCATACTGCAGATGGTATGCTCGGCCTCTAGTCTTACACTACAAACGCCTTGTCCTGAAACAATGGGAAGCTACAAGAAAATACATTACATTTGCATTATAATGGCGTGTGTAAGATCTGGTACTATTATGACCCTTATGAGTCTATAAGATATTAAGAATTTGACCTTCAATTGCTATGAATCTTCAAGAGGAACTACTTAAAGGCAAAGTTACGCCAGCATATATTTCATGCATGCAAAACAAAGAACTATAGGCTAGAACTGTCTAAAAGAAGCCTCATGCATGAACGCACGTGAAGACAGTACATATGCACATACACAAGTACATGCACAACATGTGCACTTTAGATCTTGAGACAGGTGTCAATCAGGTGTCGTCAATATCAGGACCCTTCCTTCTCTGCAGCTCGTCCACGTTGTGCTGGTATGGTGTGCTAGCTAATGTAGAGCACACTAGCAGCGCTCCTGTTAACAGAAAACTTCTATTATGCTAAGTATAAAGGACTGGTATGCCACAGCACATTGCCGTGGCACCCAAAGTAGTCATGCATACTGATAAACTCTATTTTCTACCCTAGAATATTTTAGTAGGAGTGAGGGGATATGGTCCTTCATCAGCTTCTGGTTCAATTCTACTGCTATTTTAAGAGTTTTAAATGCAGTGTGATACAAATATGCATATTTATTTATTTATTTGGTTGAAAGTAAATAATTATCTTAATATATATTTTAAAAAAGTTATTTATAGTTTTGGTGGAAAATTTCATAATTATATTTTGCAATCACAATGCAGATCTTGAAATAAATATGACTCCTATATATATCCTATATACCAATTATGCAAAATTGTCTGGGAACTTAAACAGTGCTGTATCATTACCCTGTTAGGTGTTGCATCCCTTTGCATTCTTGATTACTATGCTGCTGCAACATGCTGTAATGCTGACTCGTCAATGACATGGCTCCAATGTAAACAATGTGAAAATATGTTACTACAACGGTTTTGATCGCCTCATCTAGCTCTACCATCATTTTGAAACATACTTGACTTCAACATAATCATGCTTAGCCAATAGCCACCCTGATTGGACCGCCAGAAGGGTGGCTGTGAAAACACAAATGCGAACAGGTTTTCCAGAATGCAATCTCATCAAAAACAAATGTAGCTGAGAGCAATAGTCGGGTGGAGCCAGGCTACATTTCACTGTCAGGTGACTGAGAAGCTAATTTAATCCTAACCATCGCTATTAAAATGCCTATCTAGTTATAGTCCTTTCTCAGATGTCCATATACTGTAGCTTTTACCAATGTAACACTGATTTGCTGTCACACAATACAAC
>JAODLL010007113.1:27337-60043 GCA_026546735.1 Forbesichthys agassizii
TTTTTTGTTTGCCCCCCCCCCCCCCCCCCCCCACACACACACACACACACACACACACACACGCACACATGCATGAATGAAATGAAAAATATGAATTACCTAGCAATCTTAATGTCTCATTTTGATTATTCAATTGAATCTCTCAACAGCTTGAACTCAGTGACAACAGGATATCAGGAGGCCTTGAAGTGCTGTCAGATAAATGTCCCAACCTCACACATCTCAACCTCAGTGGCAATAAAATCAAAGACCTCAGCACAATAGGACCCCTGGTAAGTATTGAGGTCCAAATGTCTATTATTTTGCATTCTGGGACTACAGAACTACAGAAAGTCAAGATAATTCTAACACTTTATTATTTTTTTTATTGACAGAAAGATTTGGGGACCCTGAAAAGCCTTGACTTGTTTAATTGTGAAGTGACAAACTTGAATGAATACAGAGACAACGTATTCAAGCTCTTACCCCAGCTCACCTACCTGGATGGGTATGATAAAGATGACAAAGAGGCGCCCGATTCTGACGCTGAGGTTTATGCAGAGGGTTTGGATGACGATGACGAAGATGAAGAAGGTAGACATGCCTTTTAACTCCAGCATTACCAGCCGTCTCTAAACACAACATATTGACATTCTCTTGATTGCCTATGACCAGATGTAGACGAGGAGGACTATGATGAAGATGCAGCACCAGGAGAGGAGGAGGAGGATGATGGTGAGGAAGAGGACGAAGAAAACGAAGAGGAGGACCCTAGTGGCGAGGTACAAATAGATGCACAAGGCAATTCAATATCCCACCATATACGTTGCCTATTTATGGGTTTAATTGGTGGACGATGACGAGTACTTAATGGTGTTCAACTTGTAGGACGAAGACGAGGAGGATCTGAATGACAAAGAGGTTGAGGACGAAGGTGATGAGGGCGATGAGGGTAAGCAGTAACGCTGTTGGTGGTTACTATTAATTTTACCAGCACTTTATTGAGAGTAATGGGGTTTTTGTAAAAAGGGCACATACCTACTTGATCCATGTATTGGAATTAGTGTGAACGTCAACACTTGGTATGCCGAATTTGGAAGAGGTATCAGTAATATGCACACTCCCTCTACATTGGGTGTGTGCATATGTGATATCTAATGCACTGCTTATGGCCTTATAGTGATAAGAGAAATGTTGTTTATGAGTAATTGTTTATAATTTATTAAATATTGTGTTTTAGGTTAGTATTTATAGCAATGTTTTTTCATACCATGTCTTTCCCTAAAATATCCACATTCCCATTTCTGGGGATTAATAGATTTCTCTCTCTAGAATTAATGTCTTATCTCTTTCCCACTTGAAGAGGTGCAAGGCCAGAAGAGGAAAAGAGATCTAGATGATGAAGAAGGGGAGGATGACGACGATGACTGAGTCGCCATGAAGCCACGTGGTGAACTGACTGTTTTAAACCTGTATTACCCAGCCATCCCCCTAGCCCTTTTTGTTGTTTTGTCCCAATTTCACATTGCAGTAAGACTGGCTGTCACTGGCCAATTAGAGAGCATTGTCTGAGAAGATAAGTAAAGTGTAAGTAACATAGAGGCTCATGTATCCCACTCTACATTGCTCTGCAAGCAAATATGAGTTTTTATAATATAAATTCTGCAAAGACAAGCATTTTAAGAATTGCCCCTTACATTTGATATGACCAATGTTTTAAAAAACAATAGCAAACATTTAAAAAAATATAATAGTATGCATGTCATTTTAAGTCAATTACTGGATTTCATGAATGGATGTCCTCTACATGTCTTAAACTTTATTTTGTATGTAAGTTATGTGTTTGTGGTGTCATCGGTATGCAAATATTATCTGCTGTTTTTGTGTGAAATATTTTGTCTGACCGTGCGCAGCAAGACCAACATGTCGTCATTTTTAAATCCTAGCAGAAATGTCTGCCCTTGTCGAAGTTGCTCATCCTCCTTGAACCCTCAGCTTTGATAGTTCGGATATTACGTGTTCTTGTAAATAATGACCAAATCTATTTTTTTGTATTCTCTTTGATGATGGCAGACATTTAAAAAAAACAACAACAAATGAGTTGGAACATTGAATTGTAATATAATATTAAATATGTATGCTGCTTTAGCTACAATGTGCGTTGTGACATTTATTTACAAAAAAAAACCCTATTTAGGATTAAAGTGTTTTTAAGTAAAGCAAGTAAATTCATCTGTCACTTTGCATGCCAAAAGTATAGTTTACCTAAATAAATCATATATAACTAAAGTTGCATTCACATGTTTTTGCACATAGCATAGCAGCAGTTTTCTTATTTAAGCTTTACCTGCATTTCTCCTTTAATGGTCCTGCCTAGCAGATCATGTGCGACAGTAACACCTGTAGCCTTTAAGTTCCCCCACATCCCCATTAAATGATTCATGCCACTGCTTATATTCTCTGATGTTCTCTTGATGCTCCAATCAATATAAATCTGCATCCTTCATATACAGTTATTTAGTGCATGTGATAATTGAAGAATAACATTTACTCATACATATCTTAATCATTCCTGTCAATTTTGCGGACAATTTAGCACTGGCATGAAAAACATATATCTTATCTGCTTTGACAGCAGTTATGCTAGACATGGATGTGTATTGTGGAACGGAAGGGTTTGCAATAACCTTGTAGTAATACAGTTTGCTGTATGATTATTACACATAATGTTACAATGAACTTTCATTCATTGTTTCGGTGTACGTTGGTGAAAATGAAATGTCACAATACATTTATATTTTGTTTGAGTGGAGTACTTTCAGCAAAGTCTCCCCAGCGTAACCATATCTTCCAAAGACGGTGGGGAAAATGTCTTGTGTTAAAGGTAAACATGACAAATGCACAACCTATCTGCCCTCCTTAAAACATGGTTCGTCTGACAAACTATTGGGCATATCATTAGGTAACTACGGTTTATGCCTGATTGAATAACACTTTTAATTGCAACAAATGGAAGATAAAAGAAAAACAGTTAAACTGCATTAATGATGATGCTTGTATAAAGTTCTATCTAGATGCTTCCTAAGCAGTCTGAGCTGTCTCCATTCACATACATTCTAATACATCAGCTCTTTACCCTTGATCTGCAGCAGGTTCTAAGGCCATGAGGAATACAAAATATCAGTTTGTACCTAAATGTATAGTTGAGGTGGCTTGATTGGTGCATGGGCCTTATGGGTGGTGATCAAGTTGTTACCACGTGGGTGGTGCCTGAAGTTAGTATTCATTACAAAACTGGAGAGTATCATACATACAGTCAATATCATTTGGAAAAACAAATAATTCCACTATTGGCTGAATAGTTATGAGGTGGCAATCCATAAACACTGCCTTCATTTTTTGTTTTGTTTTATATTATTCCTTTTCCTGTTCTAACGATCAACGATTACAATGGGGCGCCAACCATGGATTTGGATATGACGGGATTGTGATATATCTGAAAAAAAGTATCTAGGAAGCTTAAGTGATGTTTCCAATAGGCAGAGAAGGGAGCAGTTTACATTGTCCTGGAAGAGGGGCAAGGAAGGTCAGAGGTCAGGCATGGTCAGGGCTAACGTTTTTCAGGTTGTTGAGCTCCAACTCCAGCTGACGTATTCTGACGTCCTTGGTAGACAGCTCCTCCTTCAGCCTCCTTAACTCTTCTTGCTGGCGGAAGAACATACGCAGGAGCTGTACACACACAGACAAGTTACATACTTATAGGAGGATGGTCAATAATCACTTCTCACAACACAGCAAAGCTTGGGACTTGAGTTACCTGACAAAATAGCACAAATCTGATCTTAAATGAGAGTTAATTTCTATTGATCTGAGATTTCTGAGAGTCTTTATCTTTTCTAAGGCCACCGCCCACTGAAGGCGTCACTGAGGCAACACACCTCGTTCTCTGTCCTGGGTGGTACGTTCTCCAGCAGGTCAATGCCATTAACCACAACACTTTTATTCTCCTTGGCTGGAGCTTTGAACACTAACTGACTGGGTCGGTTGTAGCCCTCCTTCAGAGACATCAATACTGGGTCTGCATGTACAAACACAGTAACATATATTTGCATGTAGCTACATGTGCTCTCTCTAGCACAATTAGGCTATTTTAAGTGCATTTCATTTAAATCATAACACAGTAGCGTTCTTAACATGGTTTAAAAATAGCTGCATGGTTTTAGAGCCATTGTGTGTGTAGGCCTATACAATATCAATCCATGTGGTGTTATGTTTTGGTTTACCTTTGTCAATGCCACTTAGCCACTCACTGGCAGACAATGCAGGCTCTGTTCCTGCTGTCATAGGGTAAATGTCCTCCTGGTACGTATCTGACTGGAAACCAAGGGAAATACGTTGAGGTGGTATGTATTTTTTGATATTTAACTTGAAATCTGTCTCAATTACGAGCAGCAACTTATTTATTACATTCTTATTTCATGTAAATTTTAATTATTCTCTTATACTGACCCTTCTTGGCACAATCATAGAAATTGGCTCTATTACGCCCTTCAGAGTCACCAGCTTGTAGAAACGGAAAACCTCACAGGCTGATACATCCAGCCCATGTTTTGGCATTACTCCTGATATCAGAAAAGTGGAGAAAACATCATTTTGAAAAGAATATACAGATTCCTGTAAAATTTTAATGAAATTAGATAAATTAAAAGAAAAACACCAACCTACAAACGATATATTTACAATAATGCAACCAATAAACCTCAGAATATTTGATTATTCTGATCATCTACTAGCCTATGTTAAATGTGTAATGTTTCATTTCACATCCAGACAATCTATCAGAGCAGCCTAGAGAGCCCTCTTAATATGGACATCAGCTGTGACTTTTAATGAGGCGATTAGTATCCTCAAAAGTCTAGATGACCTTCAGGCTGAAAGACAGCACAATAACCAGCTTCACATCTGGCTTTATTAGACAGTAATGACCTTCTGTGATGGGATCTTTGTCAGGTTAGAACAGTCAGTATCATGCAGAACAACACATTTCTCACCAAGTCCCTTCTGTGGTGCAGGAGACCTGAACTCCATTAAGTACTGTATGTAGGGCTTCTCTGTAGTTATCTCAAAGTAGCGGATGTTACCATCCCCCTATACAGAGAAAAATACAATAACACTGTATATCATTAACAATGGAATGTTTGTGTGGTGGTCTGGGTGATTCATTCGTAGCCAAAATGTTCTGCATTTGTGATTGAATTGCTTTATTTACATAGAAAATAGTTGTTTGCTGCTATAATAATATTTAAAATGCTGTCTAGAGCATATTTAAGCACAATGTTAAAACTGTATCAAATTAATAATATTACTAATTACTCATATATAATGTTAGTAGATTGTTAATAAATGTGTAATAGTAATAATGTAAGGAACAATGACATTTGCTTAGAATTATTTTCTTCAAACCATTAAAAATCTTATCCAATATGAGATAGGTAAAACTGATCCTAGGAAAATGCCCACAGAGAAACAGGATCTGGACATATGGCCAGCCAGCTGCCTCTACCGTCTATACACCTTATGGAGTCTAGGACAGGCCACACGTGAAATATAATCTCAAATTATAATTGATATTGCCAGCCTCTGATTTCATCAGAATCCAAATTAATCTAGTCCACTCAAATAAAATTAACTTTAGCTATCATCATCATAACAGTTTTTAGTCTATATTCTTTTAATTAAAAGGTCACCAGAAATGAGCATTTAAGTGCATTGTTTTGTAAAACAATATTTGCAATATTTATTTCTCATTTAGGCCTAAAGTGTTAGTAATGTTGATAGGCTAATAGTCTGCTGTTATCTGCATTAAAACTAAATAGACAAACCACTAAAGTTAAAGTTGCTGACCCCTGTCTTTGTATTGAAAAAGGATAACTGCACATCTCAAAAAGATACAGACACCCTTGGAGGGTGCTTGTCCATAATCCAGACATTTGGACTCAGAGCTAGATAGTAACCTTGGGTAGCAGGTGCACCTGCTTCTAGCACGTCAACTAAATCGTGGGAAAACGTATTGGGAGGATGTTATGTGACCAATAAAAAAACAAAAAGATTACAGAGGGTTGTACTGTTGACAGAAATGCATATAGTATTTGTGAAAAGGTCTAAATGAGATATCTAGTAATAAGGACGATTATTTTCTTTGTTTGACTATGGTGAATTGTATGGTCTGTTTTACTACAACACTACCCCCTAGCACTTGATGATATAGATTGAGACCCTAATGAACTTAACTTTAGCTTGGGCAAGATAATATTAATACCTTGCTTAGTAAAAGACATATTATTATATGTATATTGAACGTAGTAGATTATATCATCAGCAATATGCTAACTAACAGAGGATGCTTTTGACTTCATAGTTGGTCAATTGTGCAGTGTGTCATGCTTTGAAGAGAAAGGCTAGCTGTTTTGTTGGACCTTAGGCCTATCTTATGTTACATTTATATTAAATAATTGGAACTAATTAAATACAACATGTTAACAAAATCATTTAAAAGTGCGTACAAACTAATTAGAATCTGTGAATGATGTAATTAAAACATGCTAACGATTTAGTTAAAACATGTCCTCTTTAGCCATTTGTCCTTGTTATGGCCATTCCTGGGTAGCCTGGTGTTACCAGACCTAAAATTCTCTTTGTGAGTAAGTCTAGTTCCATTAGGAACTCCTGTGCTCTGTACCTTTTATAGTGAACCATAGTTATATTGCAATCGAAAGACATTTACTACATCACCGATTGATACCATATAACATGAATGCACTTTTACTATTATTTTAATTACTTTATGGTAATAAGAAAGTTTGTATCATGGTAATGACAAAATGTTGCATTGAAAGTTGCAAGAGTGTACGGTGAAATTGCTTCTCCATTGATATGAAGTGGCATGGTGAGGGTCTGTCTGACCTTGCCTGCCAGGTACAGCATGTGTGTGTCCGCATCGTAGAATGGAAACAGGAGCCCTGAGAGACCATCTATCTCCTCCTCAACGATCGGCATGGATAAGCCCTCCTGGGAACACACACACACATGGTCGCATCACGCATATACATGAACACAAGGAACAGTCTGTGTCTGTGGGCATACAAGCCAAGCTGCTGACAGAAAACACAGACGCACACACACACACACACACGCACGCGGCATACTCTCCACGCCATTCCACCCCAGTGTTATCAGCAGTGTGTCTGACCTGATCCCAGAGAGCGATCTGCCTAGTGTTCCAGCGAGATACTCCGGTGGTCACCAGGCGCTTTATGTTGCCCAAGAACACCACGCGGTTTACACGGTGGTTCTTACAGTTGGCTTGCTGCAAAGCAAGAGGCCAACATGAAGTCACACACATTGACTAAATGTTTCACAAGAAAATAGGCTTTGTGCTACCGTGAGCTAAGGAGGACATATATGGTTCTAGTGGCGCTATAACTCAACATGTCCACATTAAAAATGGTAGTGTGTATGAAACATATGGTATCATTAATTATATATATGTGGTAAAACATTACATTTGGGTAAAATATATAATGTTTTCACACTGTTAAGGTTACACTTCAAAGTGGTGTTTAAATACTAATTTAATTCATGGAATTTGATTAATCACGCTCACACATTAATTGGAGGCACATTCACCTACTATGCCCCCAGTGGACAGAAAATGCACACTACTTCTTTAAATCTTTACATACTTTGGTAAATATAAACTAAATTCAGATCAATCCTGGTAGAATACACTTAAATTTGTGGGCACCATTTGTTTTATATTGTATATAAATACAGCATACACACATTTAAAATGAGTAATAATGCTGCTATTATTATGATGACATTGTCAGTTCATACACACACCTGAAGCACCCTGCCTGTGCGTGGCTCTATGATGCGTAGCTTCTTGTCCTTACAGCTAGTGGCCAACAGGCTACCGTCTGTATTGAAGGACATGTTGAGTATGACGTCAGTGTGACAGTCGATCATCTTCACGGGCTCGCCAATCTCCAGGTTCCAAATCATGATCTACCACACAGAGAGAGGAGGAGAGGTTGGCTGGAGCAGATTGAATCTCTGAGGGGGTTCAACTGTGAGGCGGAGCAAGCAGAATGAATGCGTGGGCATTATGGTAAATTGAGGCTCACTGCAAAACAGATACATATGGTGCGTTCAAATGGGGTCAGGTTTCCCAGCTTCACGAGAAGATTCCAAATGAACGCCACCCTTTGTGGTATTCACAACATCGTAAGTGGAAATTATCTGAAAGGTCTGATGTGTTTCCAAACTTTTTTCACAAAATGGCAGGCTACCGGTTCAGTACAACATTCGACATAATATAGATTCTGGCAGTAAAAAAAGAACAAGTTATATGTAGTATATAATATGTCACCCTTTTTTTTAAATCTCTTGTTCCTCCGTATTTTGTTGAAATACAAAGTACTGGTAAGTCAGATCCAGAGAATAAACAAAAAGAACTACAACTGTTGCCTAGTAACGGTCTCCACACGACTTAACCACTTAAACGCAGGGCTTCAGTGTACATGATTTCGCATGTCGTAATCACGAGCTCACGAGTTCATTTGAACGCAGCAATAGAACTACGCGCAATCATGCAGCGGTTCTCAATGTGAGGATATTGCAGGGTTAGGTGATTCATGACATAATCTACAGTATCCTGTTTGTTATTCTTGCTTTTTTTAAGGAGCTGGATTGTCTTTATTAAACTGCACATACAAAAATGAATTAGTGCTTGCTTCTTCCTCGTGATGTGACTGTAGTGAGAATGGCTACATCACTGTTCAAAAAAAGTGTTATTATTATAAAATGCAGTATAATTTCCCTGAAGTAAGATGCCATACAATCAGACTATACTGTAATTACAAAGTAGCAAAAGAGGCCAATAATGTTCCTTGCATCAGTTAACCAGGCTGATCATTCTCACCTGCTCAGTCCATACATTATTTGTCATTTCATTCACCTTGTATAACCCCCCCTCCCCCTGCCCCTCACCAAGCTCTGACTCACCAATGCAAATACAAAATGGCACAATCTTTACTCTTTGTAAAAGTTATAAATACAGTTACACACACACACACACACACACACACACACACACACACACACACACACACACATACAGTGTAGAGACATAAAAAGATGATGTGTTAATATAGTGTCCACTGTCTTTACCAGTAAAGACACATTGAACTCATAGACACACTGAACTCATATAGGCAATGAAAGACTAACTATTTAGCTACACATACTGGAAGCACATTGCTTCACATTGCTATTTATTCTGTATAATCCCGTTTATTACTTATTTGACATTCATTCTAAATGCTATTTATTACTATTGTGCATCTCACATCATTCTGGTATTAAAACGTCACAATGTAATTTATTCAATTACACTGCAATACTATATTAATAATTATATGATGTATTATTAAGTAGGACCTGTGTCTTTGTTTCATACTGTGTCCTTTATTTACATTAAAGAGCTATACAATGACAATGAAATATTTCTAATTCTGATGGGGAATGTTCCAGGGTCAGTCCATCTTTATCATCTGTAGAGAGAGGCTGGGTCACCTTGTAGTCGTAGCCAGCGCTGAAGATAATGCCACTGCTGGTGGGGTGCCATTCAATGAGGCCTACACGCCGGCTGTGGCCGTACAGCTCCATCACCGCCTCCGTCATATTCCGCCGTAGGCCTCCTTCTGGTATCTCCCATATACGCACCTTTTCACATCCATGCCCACGCACAACAGAAAGCCAGTTTCAGTGATGGAACATATGCTAAAGCACACATACACACTAACACGTTACATTCCTCAAGCATATTTGATTGAATTTATTGTTCAGCTCTTTTATACATGTGCTCCATGTCGCTGATGAAATGACATAGCCCATTTAGAAACAGCACCGACTATCAGCGTGACCCGTGTCTTTAGGATTATAGGATGGATTACAAGCATGATGAGTGTTGTACCAGAAGATTATCCTTCAACAAGTGAAGGTAGTGGGCACAGGTCATGCATGGCTTTACTAGAGTAAATAGAGCCTTGGAACTAGGTGTCACATCACAGTGTGTACATGGTTCAAATGATGCCTTTACCGTCTTGTCAATTCATTTTTAGAGTTACGAATTGGCATGTTGATGTAACTAGGCTAGAGCACATGCTGATGACTAGCTTGCACAAAGCCCTGCTGCATACTGAGGTCTACTGCAGAAATAGAATCATAATATACATATGTTCTCCATGTATCTACACACAAGGTGTAGTGTGAGGTTGATGTGTTGCAATATGGAAACACAAAATATGTGCAGTATTGTACAATTTCAATAATACAAATTGAAAGACCGGTACTACTAGTAGTACTAAATGAATAGAATATAATGGGGGTTAAAATTACAACATTATAAAAAATGTAGTTTTGACCTTCACACCTTAATCTAAGTAATGTAGCATTTTACAATATAGTTATTGTCATATGCCGTACTGTATATCAATGACATAATCAGGACAATTATGACTGCTATTTACCGAGGCATCCTCAGAGCACGATGCTATAATGTTTTCAAAGAAGGGATTCCACTTGATATCCAACACGTTGCCTTGGTGACCACATACTCTAGGGTGGTGGGGATCTATGCGTCCAGGCTGCAACACAGAAACATTATAATTTATGTTCCTTCTTCTGTTTGATTAAACTGCACCTTACATGCTAATACAGGGAAGGGATTTATGAGCAGAAAAGGGAAGAGAACAGATCATTTGTACCGTATCACTGAGCAATGTCAGTGAACAAAACGGCAGCTTTGTCTTTCCTGTCATGAAAGGATAAACTGAACAAACCAGATGGAGGACATGAAACACCTCGCTGGGAGGCCTTGTCACGCCCATGGCAAAACACACCCAGTCAGATCTACCACGGGACCTTTCTGGAAATAGAACTGCTACTGCAATAACTCCACATGTCCACAGTGGGGCATTGGTCCATAACAAGGACACTGTTGGCACATGGGTTAGACGTCTTATATTGCTCATGATGTTATAAATATTTGACGTTTCCTCAATCCACTGAACTTTTTCTTATTTCCTCAAAGATTTGACTAAGAGCTGTATGTACAGTATACTATGGCGCATTATTGGAGATTGTTCTCTTTGTTGTCCTAAGGCAGCAGAAAAAAGATATTTTATGTTAAGTTATCTACAGTGACTTCCTGTCCCTTAAGAACATGTTTGGAGCTCACTCTCAAAAATGACAAAGCATGGTACTACTCATGAGACAACAATGGCTGCAATGCTTCAGAGACACTGCTCTGAATAATGTAATGCTTGTTGCTGTGATTGCTACCAGCTCTGATCTGTAGATCTATTAAAATGGCCTTTGGTTTACAGCCATTTCCAAGCAACAATGGAAATAATGATTCCTCACTGTAGATGTGTAATCTTTTTAACCTTATTGTCACTCCTTTATGGCACTAAAACATCATCATGTCAATGTTTCGTTTCTAAATGGTAATACCTACTGTAAGACGTGCTGGATGTACATGTACTGTATGCACACACGGTAAACCACTAAATGTAAATCGTGGCCTCCTCTCCCAACGGGCTGGTGTAAAGTAGAGTGGAATACGCTGAGTCATGCTCATTTGTGGAGCTGAAATGATGCTGCTGTGTTTTATCACATGATGTCACGTGATGCTGGCTGCTGCTGCCCCACATCTGCTCTGTGGCACTCACACATGAGCTGCGTCAATGCCACTGTCTCAAGGTCAGCCCACCTGCACTCCTTCTTCATATACCAAACACTGCAGTAAAGGGTCACTCCTCGATTTGTGTTTGTGTTCCCCTTAGTCACATGCATAGCTCTCGTATCATTACACAATGTCATGAGTGTATACATCCCAAGGGGGGCAGGGTCATTTTATGTTTGGGTTGTTTGTCGGTTATTGTTTCTGTTTAGTTTCTGTTCTGTGTGTGAGCGTTGAGTAGTCTGGGATATTGTTATTACTTGTTCATGTCCATTTAATTGCTTTTTTCTGTGTTTCCGTGTTTTGTTCTGCCTTCACCTGCTGAGCATCAGCCTGAAATCCTTTGAATTTAAGAGGAACTTCATTCAGCATTACCAGTGGCGGCACATTGTGTGGTTGAAAATGAAATACACGATATTACAGTAAAAACACAATAAATATATAGTGCTTACGGTACACTCTCTCTAATGCACTGCCTATGCTAATGTACTGCCTAAAAATAACACTGAATAGGTGCCTCTATATTCCTCTGCAGTATCGGTGCCAGCTCATGGTCACAGTGGAAGGCGTTCCCCTTGACATTAGTGTCTCGGGGGGACGACCATATGGCTGTCTCTGCCACCGTGTTGCGACTGTATTAATGCTTGCTGCTCATAACCGATGCATGTTTGTCAACATATTTTAAAGTGGATGTGTCATGTTTGGGCCAACAGGGGTTGGTGATGAGTGATGTGTAAAAGGCATCTGAAAGGAGCTGTGGTCTGGGTGGTCTGGTCTCCAGGCACCATGCATGGTGCACACTTGCACATTTCCCATTGGTTTTGCATGGTTGTCTTGACCTGTCTTAACTCTCTGCTGCCCCCTCTTGCAGGTAAGTACACATTACTCCTTCAGTTTCCATCTGCTTCCTTCAAACATGTCGGTTTGCCAATCAATCTGTGTGATCTAACACACGCACGCACGCACACACACACACACACACACACACACACACACACACACACACATGTACGCGTGCCGCACGCACACACACACATACACACAGTGCTGTTTTACAGCAATTGATTTTCCAGTGCTTACAAAAGTGACTGATGTCATAGGCCTCTATCACACTGCTGTCTGTCCTTCACTGTGTTGTATGGTCAACCTTCACTGTTGATACTTCGGAACCACCACACACTGTGTGATGTCCACTTCCTATCGTCTATGAAGTGGACTATGGCATTAACAGCCCTTATGTCCCAGTCCCAGTATCACAAACCATAGCTGGCAGCCACTGTGTGATAGCTTCTCACAATTAGCACACCTGTGACGTTCCTCCACTGTCCAATCCCAATAAAATACACATGTACTCATTCACGGTCATTTAATAAACACAAAATACTCAAAATGAAAGAAACACAACCATAAATTACAATACATTGAAATAACACATGTAGAGCACAATAATATTGAGTGACAATAGATTACATCAGGGCTCAATGTAATAAAAGTATATTTGATGTGACTGTTTCACTTGTTTGTACAGTACGTACAGTAGATGGAAGCATTTTCCCCACTTTCCACGCAAGTAAAGCTGTATAAAGTTTCCTCATGGTGTCTGATCCATAGGGATTCAGCAAACAATGTGAACTCAAATGTAGAGATGATTCTACATGATTGCATAAAGCTTAGCGTCAACTAAGTAACGCAAATCCTTTTCCCCCTTGTTGTCAGTATGGGCTTGTATTGAAGCTCTTCCTGCCACACAGTCCAGAGAAAAGCCCAGCTTTGTCTCTTATGCTGCTGGCTTTGACCCTGCTGCTGCTCTGGCAGCTAGCCGCAGCTGAAGGAGCTTGGCACAGTGTCTCTTAAAGAGCCATGGTCCTGGAAATGCCTTCTGGGAGGCCATCCATGTGCAGAGAATAACTTATGTCATCTAAACTAATGTCTATCAGCTCAGTTACTGCATACAATAATACATGTCCATATATCTAAAAAGCAAATGTGCACTTTATTTAATTTAAACCCTAGGGTCATTGAAACACACACAGAAATTGTATTAAATAATGTAAGGCCCCATTAACACCAGTACATATATTATATGTCTAGTAGACCCATAAATATCAATGTTATAGGTATATTATTACATTTTAAAGAAATGTATAATGCCACTAATCTTCCAATATCATTTTCAGAAATATACTGTATAAGGGATATATTACAGTTACAATTATGTCCATTTTGTGAGGTTTTGCTTTTTTATATATAGCAATTCTAGATAGTTACAACTTTGGCAGTGTATTTTGGCTGAGGATAAGAAGTTGTCATGGTTTTGTGAGCAGATAGAGTGAGTGTAATAGCTGTGAAAACACCTCGAAACTGTCTGCATATCCTTCTATGACCTCTAAATATAATTCATTGTGACTCACATCAACAAATACAATAATTATTGCATTTGACATACATCTCCAGTGCCATCTTCTTAGGAATGTGATCCCTATTCTCTAGTCTTCAGAATGTGCTTACAAGTGTGATTCAAATCAGCTAACCAGTTCCCATAAACTGAGTATAATTACTATAGCAATTGACAAGGTTTACCTGAGAGACAGGTACAATGATGAAGGAGCCTCCGCCAGAGCTCTCGGTGACAATGGCCAGGTACTTGGCATTGACGGCACAGAAGTGGTTGTCATGGACGTTCTTGGTGATGGAAATCCCATCAAAGCAGTGCTCCCGGTTGGCTACCTTGCCGTAGACGTTTCGAAACTTGGAGGCGCGGTAGGTCGGACGCCATGACATCTGAAAGATGAATAATTTCATAAGTTAACACACTTACATTTTTTAGCCCCACAATAGGTTTGTGAATCTTCAGTTGAATGGGTTTCCCTGATTCTATTTGAGAAGGTTTATTCATTATTATGTATTGTTTACAATGTTTACATAGTTGCTTACTGTATAAACAGAACCTTATAGTTTGTTTTGATTGCTTACACACTAACATTTTATACAACACATAGTTAGTGAAACCTTCCACTTAGGGAGCAGAACCACAGCCCAGATCTGCACAGCTATAAGCACATGCTCAGCCTCACACTTTTTGCAAAACACCACACACAGTGATTTGCAAAATACTAATTACTCAAAATCATAGACACAGAAATCTAAAACAATGCACTTCTTTGCGATTGTAAAGCACTGCCTTCCAAAACACCACACCTATGAAACAATTGATAAAACCCGCCCATCAGGTGAACAGAAGACACTTAAGTGCTTTACTGTAAACTCACCAATCATCCATAAGCACTATGAAAAGGCAACTGGTGAGTTTACCTGCTTAACATTAATGGAAGTTCTCATTGTACAGTACTGTAAGATCTACAGTATTTAAAATGTCCACCATGCCAGCATAGGTCCTTACAACAGGTCTTTACAACTTATGGTACAAAATGTGAATACAGTAAGTGGGTGACCACATACTGCTTATGTCAGGATACCCCTCAATAAAGCCATTGAGAAGGCATGTGACCAAACTGATCAGGGCAGGGTCTGTGCAAGGATGGATTCCCCATCCAAGAAATGTTTTTTCTCACTGTCTTGTGAGAGCAGATATAGCCTGTGATTTTACATTTTTTTCCCATTGCTTGAACACTATAGGCACATGCTTAAACCAAAGTAACATAACTTGAAGTTGTTGTTACTATACCTTAAACAAAGTGTAACCATACCTTAAACAAAAGCGCTGCTTTTCACTTTAGTTGCAATTCTGTAACACACTTGCTCCTTTCTGCAACACACTTGCTCCTAGACACTACACACTATTTCATACATAAGACACTTAGTTCAAAAATGAAATCTCAGCGTATCATTGGGAAAACACATCTATTCAAAATACAACACACATTGGTTCATTAAAAATACTAGAATCTTTTCCGCTTGGAGATGGCGCGTATATGACCGCCAACCACATGCCCGTATGCCTCTTCTGCAGGCAATGGAACAGGCATGAGGAGACATTGAGGTGAGGTCAATCCAGGGATGGATTCGGCACACAAGGGGAATATTTTTCCCGATGCTTAGCGAGAGAAGACATTGCCTGTGATGTTGATGAGATCCTGTGGCCAGACCCAACAGACGGCAGGATCCATAAACCCACTTGCTCACAATTGTGTTTTTCTGTGTTTACAGTAGTGTATTGTTTGTTTTATTTTTGATTCATCTGAATTTACTGTACTGTAAAATATACTACTGTAATGTACAGATTTTGAATTCAGTATTTCAGTTTTTGGTTGTGAAAACATGCCCTCTGTGGAACTGAACAAAAACAGTGAAAACAAAAGACTAGTGTGTTTCTGCTGGTCTGAAAGTGTATTAATATGATGCAAGTGGTATCATTTTGTCATCAGAGTGACGTTTTGACAAAGGATTGTTAGGTTTTGATAGCAGAGCATCAATTTGACGTTGATGTGAATGGTTTATTTCCCAGTGTTGTGTCTTATTTGCTTGTGTAGAGTTTTGACACAATGAGACAAATTTTGCAAAACGTGTTCAAGCAACGGGCAAAAACTGTTACAAAATGCTAAGGAAGATCCAACTTGGCAAAGAAATGATTCTTTAGGTTTTTATTTTAACTGTAATTTATTTTCTCACAAATGTTTTTGTTGTATGTATTACAGTATATTCTATTTTTAGTAGTGTATGTTCTGTTCTACAATTGTCAGTACTACAGATAAATGCAACCTTTGCATTGCAAATGCATTGATGTATTGACTGATTTTACAATGTGGTGAGGAATATAATTGTGCAGTACTGGTGTGTTTTATTTGATTAAAATATACATGTACTTTACTCTAACAATATCGCTGAAAAAAAACAAACCTAGACTATACAGTATCATTAGAAAAGGACAAATGTTAATGGTGTTTTAGATTGGACACAGCAGTGTCTGATTGGTTCATACATAATCAGATCATATGAACCATGTGTGTGCCATATGATGACAACATTTGTTTTTTTTTTTACAAATTATTGTATAGTTCTGAATAAAGTGTTTAATTTAGCGAAAGATCTGAGATGTTGTGCTACTTGTGTCTATGGTTGTGTTTACATTACTACTTTATTATATTACTATTTCTACAGTAAATAGTTGAGATGCTGCAGAATGTTAATGTTACGTGGTCATGGTCACTATAGCATCAGTTACATTTCAATGCAAATTGTGTGCTTGTATGAAGGTATGTGATGCCACATAAACCTAGCAATGTGAAATAGAGACATGCATGGAATGTGGATACATTTAGTCCGGTGTCTGCTCGCACAACTCCAGTGAGGCCACTGAGAGACTTTATCAGTCCAGACAGGAACTGCAGGGACAAGATTTATGACACTTGTCAGATCAAGGGCAACATTGCTGGATGACATCAGCCAATCCTCTATTCAGCATGCCCTCTCTCTGCACTAGAGATGGGCCTGGTGGCAATAGTATGGGCATGCAAATACAAATGTTTCCCAGGTCTCCCCACTGCCATTGTCTTTTCATCCTCATCTCTCAAACCAAACTGGGATGGACATACGATACAAAAAAGCTGCCAATCAATCTGTTTTGAAGAGCAAATAAGCCCCACCACAATTATCCAGTACGCCATACTACACTACTGAAACAACATGAGAGGCTTGACATCTATAGAGTGCAGAAAGCCCTATGTGAGGCGCTGCCATTATCCCATACATGTCTACTTCAGTACTGGCAGGCTCTGGGAATCATCTGTATATGAGCAACATAATGGCAGCTTGTTAAAGTATTAATGAAGAACAGAGGAGTATGCAGGACGAGGCCTGAGGGCCATAGAGAGATAGAGAGAGGGAGAGAGAGATGGAGAGAGAGAGAGAGAGAGAGAGAGAGAGAGAGAGAGAGAGAATCAGACTCATTCATTTGTCACTTATGTATGTCACGGATGCTGTGTGTGTGTGTGTGTGTGTGTGTGTGTGTGTGTGCGTGTGTGTGCGTGTGTGTGCGTGTGTGAGAATGAGTGTGTGTCTGTTTGTTAGTGATCTCTCACACAATGTTTTTTGCACACAGAAATACACACACGCACTCGCACACAAACTCCGCGAGCCAATACTGTGCATCACAAGGTCACAAGACTGAGATCCTTCTTTGCAGCTAACATAATATCACATGTTATCACAGAGACATTTGTAACGGAGATGAATTACACAAAAGCCAGATGGGCCAGGTCTTAGCATCCACATGAGACTCATACTCCTTTCTAACGCCGTCTTAATCACCCCATTGTAAAGGTCATCTTACCTTACTGGTGCGCCCACTGTGACACTATGGCCACTGTTGGAGTGGCCTTCTCAGATTGCACACATCAGCCTTGCCTTATAACAGGAGCCAGAGCTCTTCCCTTCCTTCAGATACAACCAGACGGCCTCTCTGCCCTCTCCCTCACTCTCCCTCACTCTCCCTAGCTCTCTCTCTCTCTCCCTCGTCTTCCTCTGCGCTCCCCTCCACACTGAGACTTCCCACCCACTCTTCCTCCCACTAATACTGATAACTATAACCTTACCCCTCCCCTCCCCTTTCCTCCCCTCCCCTCACTCAGTTCTCCCCCTTCCCCTAGCCTGTACTTGAGTGTCACTCAACCATCTCTCCCTCATTCTCTCTCTCTCTCTCTCTCTCTCTCTCTCTCTCAAGACAAAGCAGGCCTACAGTAACAAGTCAAGCCTACACCCTCTCATTGTATCTGAGGAATCACAGGGGCCTCATGGATGCTCAACACCTCGTAGTCCTGCCCAAACACACACACACACACACACACACACACACACACACACACACACACACACACACACTCTCTCCTCCTGTGATCTGTCTCTCTCTCTACCCTCCCTACCCACTTCCAGCTCCTCGCTCTATGATGCGTGACATGTGATGTCAGAGACATTAGTCGGAGCTAAGGTGGTGTTGGTTGCAGCAGTGCTACAGTATGGCACCTTGGGCTGGCTGGAGGACGTTTTTGGAACATTGCTGATTAAACTGTGGCTTTCCTACGAGGGACACTCCCTCTAAATGTAATCATCAGCAATAACAACGGCTGCTTCTATTTTCTGGCTAGCTCAACAGCCAGCCACATGTGTTTATATTTATATCAGAGACATGCATACAGCATTTGAGGATAAACAGGGCAAATGGGGCATTATGTGTGATATAAGTAGACAACATGGACCTAGATGGCCCTGTAAGTGCTATAAGAATCTGTTTCTGTAATATCCCCCCAGCCATGCTGTGTGTGAGGTGTGCGTGTGTGTGTATGGTGTGCGCATGTGTGTGTGTGTGTGCGTGTGTGCGCGTGTGTGCGTGAGTGTGTGGTGTGTGTGTGTGTGGTGTGTGTGCGTGTGCGTGAGTGTGTGTGTGTGTGTGTGTGTGTGTGTGTGTGTGTGCTACTACAAAGCATGGCTGAAGGGCTGATGTATCCCTAGACAGCCTTCCTCCACATCACACCTTGGAGCTAGACTGCTCTTGTTATGACCTCCTTTCTGTTGCACCAAGCACTGTTTATCTATGAGAATCAATGAACAGAAATAAAAGCATATTTAAAATAAATAAAAACACCCTGGAAAAAAAGACAGTACTGTTACAATATTCAATTACTTCCACAACTGCAGCCTTTCTGTCTTCTCATTGAACACATACAGTAGTATTTGAGAGTATCCAAAACTGGGAAGATTACGAAACCCATTTCAATCTATTCACATGCTGCCAAATGTAATCAATGCTACAACTATTCCAATCAGCATCGCCTCAATACTGTGGCCAGCTGAGGAAGTGGCACTCACAGAAGTATCATACAAAGGACACAAAGAGAAAGCCGCAGGCTGACCATAGTTGTCACTCTGTTTTTTCCTCTCCTACTTCAGCTCGGACAAAGAGCAGCAGTCTATGATGATGTCCTTTCTACCCTAGAAAGATCCAAACAATGTCATATGACAGACCATGCTGGTTCCCTGGGACGATGCTCGGTATGGAGGGGGCTCTTTCTGAGGCTTTCAGAGGAAGTATCACATTTGACACAAACAGATTATTTCTATGGCCACAGCCTGATTTTGAATGGCTTTTATATGGTATTTATAGGTTTAGTTATTTGTTTATATAACATGCAGAATTGGAAATTAATAGAAATAAATAATATGATTCATAATGAATGATAAATGTATTACTTTCACTAAAGAATTGTTTTCTATCCAAAATCACGTAAGAAAAAGTGAAAAAGAGAAACATGCAAACAAAAACAAAAACAAACTAGATCAGTAAGACAAACAATGTGTACATGTGTGTAACTGTACTAACAAATGTATCAATATCAAAAGCTACGTCATGGAAAATATGAATATTAATGTCTATTGTATATCAGAATTAACAACATGCCCAGTGAATATAGAGAAAAAGCAGTAGTATGTTAATAGTTATCACAGTGTACTATTACATTACATACATTTTCTCCTATTGCCATTAGTAGGCTAAGAGATAATGGGCTAACAATATACTGTGTGTGCGTGTGTGCGTGTGTGCCTGTGTGCGTGTGCGTGTGTGTGTGTGTATAGTGCAAACACATTACTCAGCAAATCAGTAATGTCAGGGGATGCAGTAACTTGCTAATGGCTGCTGTCAGGGACAAATAGAGGATATGCAATGTTAAGGGTCCAAAGAGCACACTAGGCAGAGACAAATGGAGCCTTGCTAGCACACTTATCAGAGAAGTATGCTACATGGAGTGGTACATGTGCGTGTGTGTGTGTGTGTATATATTTTGTGTGGAGGGGGCAAATGTACTTGACTTTATTCATGCCCTTAAACTGTCTTGAGAAAGTAGGTTGATAATCTGTAATCTGTGTACACGCACGCACACAAAACACAAGGAAAAGGGACATTTTGTATACAGACAGTCACCCAGACACCAGACAGAGAGGTGGTCTAAATGAATAATATGTCCTCGGTTCTCCTCTCTTCCCTCTGGACGGGGGGCCTGAGTGCCACGTGCTTCTTGGAGCATAATAACGAGAGAGATAGAGAGAGAGAGAGAGAGAGAGAGAGAGAGAGAAAGAGAGAGAGAGAGAGAGAGAGAGAGAGAGAGAAGAGCACTTACAGTAAGGCACTCAAGGGGAAGAAGGCTAGAGAATGCTGAAGAGTTGTGTTGTTAACACTGTGCTAAATGAGATGCGGTTCAACTAACCAGGTTACGTTACCTTCACTCTTTACTCCACTGTTATGTCAGCTACAATGAAAGTTCATTTGTAATCTACTTTGTATTTCAATAAGGTAACCGACTTGATTTGCCTGGCACGTCATATCTGAGAGAGCAACAGTCTCCCCCTGAGGGTTGACGTGAACACCATCCATGGCAACCAAGAACAAAGAAATGTTGAGAGAGAGAGAGAGAGAGAGAGAGAGAGAGAGAGAGAGAGAGAGATAGAGAGAGCGAGAGAGAGACAGAGAGTAAGAGAGAGATAGAGAGAGCGAGAGAGCGAGAGAGAGAGAGAGAGAGAGAGAGAGAGAAAAGCAGCAGGAGAAGTTGCCAGACAAAATTGCCCAGAGATGTGAGCCCTCCCCTTGGACCCCCTGCCTGCCCTATAGTATCATGTGAGATTATAGTGTGTATTGATTCTATTCTCGCTGTACTTACTATTCTCTACATACTGCCTTCAATTCATTATAGACTGATCCTATCCTGCTGTTACAGTGTCAACATGAATGTCGTTAGTGGATAAAATACAATATTCAACCCAACACCCAAAATTTAATGAATGCCAAGATCTGCTTCAGCAGTAGCTCATACTGTAAAGAACGTTGGACGGCCCTTCAGGACAACAGAATAGGACAACAGCTGTTTCTCAGAGCAACACCATCACAAATGAGGCATCAACTTGGCAACAACATTATCTAACATGAAACCTTAAAAGTGGAGTCTGCGATTATAAGATAATACACTTTTTGTCAAATTCAGGGACTATCTCCTCACAGTCCAACACCTGCTCGTTCTGTGTGTGAGCTAAAGACAGTCTATTGTTTCTACAAAGCCCTGGTTTGGGAACACACAGTGGTGCAGACCGCATCACACAACAATATCCCCGCCTTGGCAATGCAGGATGTGGAGCCCGCGAGTGAACAGCTGATGTCCTTCAAGGGAGAGGGTATTTGATCCTTCAAATATCAACTATTTTCTTCAGCACTACTGGTTCTACATTTAACAAGAGAGAGCATGGCTCTTCTAAGATGGTTACCAAATGATTGTAAATGACAGATAACAGCACACTGTAACTCGGCTGTTTTCCTGTCATGGCCTGTCACGTCAAATAATGGACACTTCTGACTCAAGAAGAAATAACCCTCACACATGTTTGGATTACAGGCCAAAAATAACATGGCATTCTATGTTCTAATCTATAGTAATAATGCATGTTGTTTTTGCTGTCAAGAATGAAGGAGAGGAAGGTGCATTATGTGGGTTTCACTACATTCACAGTATAAGTATAGCCTGGCTCTGCCCAACAATTGCGCTCAGATCAGCTGTCACTGAGATTATAGTCTGGAAACCCTGCAATCACACAGCCACTTGATTGGCGGACCAATCAGAAGCCAGTGGGGGTAGCAGAGTGCAATAATGTTGAAGGCAAACGTTTGTTATTACATGTAGTTTACAATGGCAGTGAGCTAGATGAAGCGATGCAAAACTCTGTAGCAGATATGTTCAAGACTGCTGCAATACAGTTTCAAAAAGATACATTATATGTCCAGCAGGGGCAGCAGAGTGGCCCAGTGGATAGCACTGTGGCCTCACAGCAAGAAGGTCCCAGGTTCAAACCTTCCTGTGTGGAGTTTGCATGTTCTGGGCTCTGGTTTCCCCGCCATCAATAAACATGTCAGGTTTAAATACAATCCTGCATCTTCTTTGTCAGAGAGAGAGACAAGGCCAAGTAAGAATGCGGTGGATACCGAGACCTTCACAAAGTGGTCTGGAGAGCGATCTACTCCAACACATCTATCATACCATAGTTCACAGCCAACCACATGTACACACAATGCACACAGCAGGCAGTCAACTGCCTACCGGGATGTTTGGCACCTGATTAATGTCCTTGTATTGGAGCTTTACTTACTGACTGTACATCAGTGTCACACTGGCCCACTATAGGTTACACACCTGTAATCTATTTAGCCTATACCCTCATTTTAATGGAGTATATGGTAATTGTTTATTCCCATACATCGAGAGATAGCAAGAATGAAGCACATTCCCAGACATGGAATGTTGAAGAGAAGTGCCGTATGTACTCTTCACTCGTAGCGGGACTAAATCTCCGCTTCAGCTTTTCTATCGTTTTCGCTTCTTGACCTGTCTAAATAATGTAAAAAAAACACTTATGATACGAGTAAGAAGGGATAGGAACACACAGCAGCTAAGGCTAGTGCTAACGTGCTTTGTATCACTAGTGTATTTGAGATTAAAATGGCACATTTGGAATGACAGCAGTCACATTATCTGGGTGAAGATTATTGCACCGCAAATGTGACCTATGATCCTAGTCAGTTTGATGAGGTCACTCAAGCGAAAGCAAACCTCATGGCTACAATGTCCATGCACACATTGTAGTTGAGCGATGTGCTTTGATGTATGTGCTCATTGTAAATGTAACTGGTGTTTTAGCTCTATTGCACTCACACAGATTACAAGGGGGTAAATATTTAATAATATACTGTAAAGATGCGGCAGCATGTGGTTATGTTACATGTTCATTCATGCAAATATTTCCAATCAGTTACATTGATCTGTTCCCTGCCTGTCTATCAATTGGACCTACACAGTACAGCAACCCTAGGTGTCCCATTTTAATAGCCAGGAAGACCTCTTTCTTTAGAAGAAAAGACTTGGCTACATTTCTATCAGGCATTCTCTCTGGGCACTCTTTACATCCCAGCAGGAGATATCTCCACTTCTGAGTCACATTTTGTTTTACAGTGTTATCGACATGGTCCTCCTTCCTGGAGATCTCGATTTCACTGTTTTAAATTAATACACTGGGCAAACCTAACATAAACAAAGGACATCTATATTTTTTCCATATATGGCAAAAATATAAAGAAAGAAAAGTAGTTATGCCAAACAACAATGATCTCTTCTGTTAGAAACACATGGTTCTTTGCATGATGTGACACTGGTAGTCATTTCTGTGCTGCTGCCCTCATCAGTCTTACCCACCCCAAACCACAAGTGCCTTCTTACTTTCCCCGACTCAGTGGAATCATGTCTTTTAGCCTATTAGCCTTGCTCAGGTGTTCAGAGCTCCCATTACTCCTTGTCAAGAGGAATACTAGACCTCCTTAGCTTGCCTGGTGGACAAGACGAATACAAAGTTCTGTCAACATTGTTTGGTTAGCAGTCATTAAGGATAAGGCATGTACTATGTATGTCAATCAACGTTCAATCCAAAAAACTATTTCATATTTTGCTTGGTTTTGGTTTTGGGAGTGGAAGACAGTTTGAGCTGTTGCTCATGTGTTTAATGTTTAATGCATGCTATATCATTCACTAGCTGCATTTTTATGTAAAAGGAGGAAATGACACATTGAATCCTTAAATCCTTTTCTACACCTGAATCTCTACTGTAAGTATCCTCCCCCCCCCCTCTCTCTCTCTCTCTCTCTCTCTCTCTCTCTCTCTCTCTCTCTATCAATTCAATTTCAATTTGATAGGCTTTATTGGTATGAATGTTACGTTGAACAATATTGCCAAAGCACTTTATAATATTTATTATTTTATTATTATTTATTATTTTATATTTATAATATAATAATGATTACAATTATAAGGGTTTATACAGTTGCTAAAATCACAAGGAAAATATACATATACTAATAACGAGGGGAAAACATAAAATTAAACATTGACATTGCCCCCCCTATAGACATGCCCTCTACTGCAGACACAATCATCTAGTAAGCAGGCGACCTGGCACAGCGTTGTAACCCCAGTGAGCTCTCTCAGTGGAAGCCAGCATGCCAGGCCAAGAAGCAGTGGGCTGGAGGGCAAGCCCAGCTGTCTCTGCTGGTGAATCTGGGCTTGCCTCGCCACTGATGCTCTCCCCCCTTGCCTCCTGATAAACAATGAAAGACACACAACCGACTTGGGTGTTTACACACCAGCCTGGCACCCTGAATATTTTCTGCTGTTTGTTTGTCCATTCTCCTATAAGTGTATAATTGTCATAATTGTCATATTTTGTCATATAATAAAGTAAAGAAAATAATCAGGGTTGGGTGTCTGGTGTCTAATCAAACATGAGTAAGGAATTTAAAAATGAATCAATCACGGTATCTATACTTATAGTTTACCCTTCTGAATGTTCACAATATCATCTGAATACAGTAATATATCCGCATGCCATTACACTACATCCACTTATTATAAATGTGCGGCATTGCCAGAGTCTGGAACATGGTGGGAGATTTGCAGAGGTATTATTTTATGCTAAAAAACTTTGCTGGCCTGCTATATGAGGGGATGTCTTGGTCAGGCATTGTTCCAGACAGTCTTTCAGCATTTGAGGTTGCACTTTCACCTTATATATAGTCTGTATAGGAGGTTTATGTTTTTAGTCATATTCTGTTGATATGAACTCCTAGTAGTATTCATTTGACAAAACAATATACTGTAAATCCACCACAGTGATTAACCGAGCATGAACAAAACCCTTAATAGGGTTATATAGAGCCAGTATTTATGCCACAGATAAATGGGTGGTTCCTTATCTAAAAATGCTCTGCATTATATGCCTTATACTGTAATAATAACTAGGTCTATTACGCTAGGGAAATTCTGTCAAGCATGTTTGTATGTTACTAAATAACCTCAACCATTAGGATTCAGCAGAAACACAATATAGAGGGGTTCTCCCAGTATAAATGTGTTAGATTTACTCAGATAGCAATGCCTGAGAAATACAGAGCTTGATATGCCCCTCCTGTGTGTGTGTGTGTGTGTGTGTGGGCAGCAGTATGGCAGGTATACACTTCACTAGTCGACCTTCTCCCCACTCATTGGTCTCTCAAGCACACTTATGCTCCATCTCTTTCTAACTCAGTGTTATTTTCCCCCCTCTGGAAAACACCACAAAAGAAATAAACCTGTATAGACACTACAATTAAAGCATACTGTTTTACAACATTATGACACATTATTATTTTCTATTATTAAAAACTTTTATGCTCTTTTGCCAACAAAACTCAAATAAAGAAATGTAATCTACTGTATAGCTTGCTACTCTACGCTATTTCTGGGTAAGAGTTTGGATATCCAGTCTTTCATTCAGTATTCCTGTGAAAGGTACACATTGACCTGAACAAGTATTTTGTTTATTGCTGAAGTGACTAACACTAGGGACAGAAATCAAAAGAATGAATGGATCTGGATCTTCGGTTCTTTGGTTCTGTCAGTACCCAACAATAAACTTAGGAAAGGATTTGTTGACGAAATTCAAATATCCGAATTTCAGAAAATCTAAACTTAACCGTCACCGATGTAGTTCAAAGATACCATGTCGCCTTAAAGGTATAGTCAGATATTGCAAGGTAATTGTAAACTAATACAGCTTCAAATTCAACAAATAATCTATACTTCCACACAGCCCTCACTCAAGGAACACAAACAAAGTGGCGTACACCGCTTACAACAACAAAGCCGTAGTACTATGCTTTGCTTCACAATGCATTTCGATGTGTGAGACAATGCAGAAGGATATTGTTTTGATTTGAGCTCGAAGTTAACACGTGCTCGCAAGAATGACTAAACCTGTTTAACTTATTCAAATAAAATAGAAATGTAAACTCCATTATCCTATTTGACAAGCTAGCTATATCTACCAGCACATACTGTGTTTGAGAGCATTACCCAGACAAGAGCACCGACTTTGTACCTGTGAATATGTGGTGCAGGGTATCATTAAATAAGTAAATGTCATGCCACTTACCAAGGCTATAACAGTCATGCAGCCAAGGTTTCAGATAGAAAATAACCTCTGCAGTGTATTGCTGATATAGAGCTTCAACTACAGCTTGACCAATCGCTGACAAAGAGAAATTCTAAGATTGCATTATTTTGATGTTTGTGATGGACTAAGAACATAGCCCATTATATCACAGTAATGATGCATCATAATCACTGTGCTCATACAGTTTCCAAAACTTTAAAAACACTAAAATAAATATTACAAAAATGTTGTCAAAACTATATAAATGTTATATCAAGTAAAATATAAACACAAAGCAAACATGTACATACATGTTCTTAGCATCTCAAAAGTCAATACAGACAGAGACACATTTGAAACAGAAACTGTTTTATGTTATAACCTGCTCTTGTGTGTTACCCGTATGCTTCAGACATTTTAGATATCACTGTTCTTCATTCCTAATGAGGGAACATCTAGATTTCAGTAGATATAAGATGTTCTTTAGGCTATTCATCATTAAGCCAATAACAGAGATCCTGTTTAATTGTGCCACCTGACTGAAGATGCCACTCCCAGTCATCTGTCACTATAATCTGTGATAATGAGCAATGAATGACCTGTCATTAAGCAGATGTCAAGATTTATGTGTGTGTGTGTGTGTGGTGTGCATGTGTTGGGGGTACTCTAAGAAAGACCCAGCCATCTGTCCCGGTCCCCTTACCAACAGGAAGCACATCCTATGTCCTGATAGCTTTGTTTAACACAAGCTTCACGTCTATTAATGCACACGAGAGAGAGAGAGAGAGAGAGAGAGAGAGAGAGAGAGAGAGAGAGAGAGAGAGTGTGTCTGTGTGTGTGTGTGTTTGTGTGTGTGAGTAAACACAAGCTTCCTTTACACAAAAGCACACACACACTTACACGGCATTTCCATGGGATGTTTCTATTCTCATCTGTAGGGTAAAAGACATGCTATGGGTTGTGCTCTGTCTTTCCACTTGAGGACTTTTTCCAACTTTATTTTCTACGAACCTCCCAGAAGATGCACCAAAATGTATCAAATATTGGTAAGTCACAATGTGTGAGAGGCATGGAAGAAGAATTACTTTTTTGTGTACAACTGTGCACAAAAAAGAGTTTCCACCTCAGTTGGAAATACATTTAATTATTTTCCACATAGCGGCACAAAGTGCATTTTTGACTACATTTACGCACATACATGCACACCCACACACAACGCTAAGGCCGTTTTCAGAAAGGCAATGAGCTCATCAGATCTGAATGTCTTTCTGTGGTGAATGCATTTCTGAAGCTTTCTCACCACTCTGCCATTTCCCCTCCTCTTGTAATCCATCAAACTCATCCCCATCACTCACAGACACACACACACACACACAGACACGCGCTTCTTTCGTAACACACATAAGAAAAAAAAGAATGACGTTTTTTTTTAAAAATGGCTTTCAATTGCTATGCAAATTATTCAGGTACCAATATAATGTCTGTACTGTGTGTGTGTGTGTGTGTGTGTGCGTGTGTGTGTGTGCATGTGTGTGAGTGCATGTGTGTGTGTGTGAGAGAGAGAGAGAGAGAGAGAGAGAGAGAGAGAGAGAGAGAGAGAGAGAGAGAGAGAGAGAGAGAGCACTTGACACATGGCCAACCGCCTGAACGAGTCTCAATTAAGGTTTATTGTGGGAGAGGTGCCTACTCATAGGCTGTGGAGGCAGACATTTGTCAGTGTGCATGATTGGGTGACATTTGTATGGCAAAATTATTTTATTTATTATCATTGTTGAAACATTAAATTCCACACACATGGGCCAAAGCATTAAGGGGAAAAAAACAAAATTAATCAGAACAATCAATGGTGCCAAATGATTGCAGTTTATTGGATACACAGTTAAACACTGCTATAACGGCTCAACATTTAACAGTATAAACGGTGCCATAAACTCTATGAAAATAGCTTTCAGACGTTTCTTTCCAACCACATATGTGTGCCCTTCAATACAGCAGCACGGGCCTCCCTCATAAGTGGGTTTTTGGTTTTTGCAGATACTTAATTGCAAACACCCGTAACACAGCTTGATTGCTACTTTGAATTATATGGAATCCTTAGCAAAAATATACTAAGTGGAGCCTTTGCTAAACAGGCACATGTCTGGCTCTGTGTGTGTGCATGCGCACTCGTGCGTGCGTGCGTGTGTGTGTGTCCTAAGAAGCATACAATCATTAATCACCATCAGTGATTCCCTTAAGTGTTCGTTAGGTTAGCAAGTTTGCTGGTGTTTCTAAGAACAGAAAAAGGATCCTCCAAAGATTGCACCCAGGCCCCCCTTACCATCTGTCTTTCATCCCTGCCCCACCTCACCAATCATCTCCCTTTGCGAGCCCTGGCACACAGCTGTGCAAGTGGTATCCAACCAAAAACAGCTAGACCATTTTAGGGGTTGTTGTGCACAATGCAGCTATCCAATCAAGGGTTATTCAGAGATGTGGTCCAAATAGATCCTCAATACATTTCTATGGCCGCCTTTCAACTTCACACATGGTTTTTGGGTTTCAATGGCACCATACTTTCCCTCAATGCTGAGATATGTCTGTGAATATGAAAGATTGACTCAGTTCCCTCATGGTTTGATGGGCCATGTTGGGGGTCATTTGGCTGCTGGGGGCTAGATGACCTCAACCTTCTTGAGGGGTCAATCTCCTGCCCTGAGTTGTCCCTCGGTGGCCATTATGGCTCTCCCTTGGGCCCTGTGGATTCAGAGCAAAACTGGAAGTGACAGCAGGGTAACTCTGGGCAACGTTCAATTCTATGGCCCGCTTTGGTGTTGGTGTTGGTGTTTGGTGTTGCCATGGTGCAATGAAGGATTCTGTTTGCTGATGGAATATAAGGACTAAGTTTACAGGTTCATTTTTCCTACCTCTCTCTTGAGTAAGAGAGCAGCTGTGCACTGAAAGGCTTTGCTGTGTTGCTTTGAAATGGGGTCATACGTCTTAGACACACACACACACACACACGCTCACACACACACACACACACACACACACAATCATACACACACACACACACACACACACACACACACACACACACACACACTGATGCTACATGACAGAGAAGTACAATTCTTGCAGATGCTCTAGTTCTGCTAACACCCACTGCTAAAGGTCTGCCGCGGAGCCTTGACCTCCTCCACCAGTTCTGCCTTACCTGAGCCCTAAATATTAACACAAACAAAACTAAAATCATGGTCTTCCAAAAGAGACCAAAACCACAACACACATTCCCAATAGGAACACACACAAAACTACACATTCCTAGGACTAAATCTCAGCCCCACTGATAACGTCAACTTGGCTGTGAACTGAAAAAGCAAGAAGGGTTTTCTACGCCATAAAAAAATTAATTGAAATTCCTGTTCCAATTCGGATCTGGCTCAAATGTTTAAATCTATAATTGAACCTATATTGTTGTATGGTAGCAAAGTGTGGGGTCCTCTAAATAAATCAGACTTTCATAAATGGAAAAAAACATCCAGCAGAAATCCTGCATGTCGAATTTAGTTGATACCTACTAAAAATACAGAAAAAACACCTAATAATGCATGCATAGCAGAGTTAGGGCAGTACCCCATTCTAATTAGTGTATCAAATTCTATTATCACTTAAAACTGAGTGACCCCACCACATTCCAGCACAAGGAGAGGAACAAGAAGTGTCTCCTCGGTCAGCTGGTCCTAGAACTCAGATCAAACATGCATAACAAAGATCTGGCCTCACCACATTATCAACAAACTGAAAGAAAAATATATTTACTATTGGAAAGACAAAACAAATAATCAAAACAAACTCGAATGCTATGTGTCACTCAATAGAGAGTACACATGTGCACAGTACCTGACCACTGTGACAGATATCAAGCAGAGGAAAACACTGACCAGGTACAGACTTAGTGACCACAGTCTGGCGGTGGAGACAGGCAAACACAGACAAACATGGCTCCCACCAGAAGACAGACTGTGTGTCCACTGTGAAATGAACATCACCGAGAAAGAAACCCACTTCCTCACCCAATGCACAAAAAACCACCATCTTAGAACTCAATATTTCAATCAGTTAAAACCCACCCAATAGCCCCAATAGATTTAGAGAAGCTCCCCAACCAATGCCAACTAGTGTTCCTTCTAGGAGAATTCAGGGAGTGCTGTAGGCTAGCAGCACGTTATGTGACAGCCTGTCATACGCTGAGAGACTGTGGCTGACTTGTCCCCTGCATGTCAATAAGGAACTGTCAGTATTTGACAGTTGTTAGTCATGACAGCATGTTTTCATACAGTGTTTATTACTTCCATGTATGTTCAATGCATATATGTATATATTTTTGTTTTCGTTGTTGTTGCTGTTGCATTGGCAATATGAGAATTACCTTGTCATGTCAATAAAGCATTTCTTGAACTAAAATGAACTGAACAGAGAGAGAGAGAGAGAGAGAGAGAGAGAGAGAGCAGTATTATTAGCCCATGTTGATCCCTGATGTGCTAATCAGCTCTGTTTGCAGTTTCCTGCCAGAGTGCTTAGTGTGTGTGTGTGTGTGTGTGTGTGTGTGTGTGTGTGTGTGTGTGTGTGTGTGTGTGCGCACGCTGTATCTGCAGTACTACGGCAAGCATCAAGGTCCAACAGTGAAATGATGCAGCATAATTTAAGGCTTTGGTCGACGTAGAACGTGGTTTCTATGTTGTTGAAGCCCAGGAAGAACTTCCAGGTCACAGGTTATCATCCCTACCTGACTACAATGGAATCCTGTCAGTTGACCTCCTTTTTAGACTCCTTCGATCGTTTTACTCCACCTGACTATTTTCCTGTCTGGTTATCTGTCCCTCTGCAGCTCACACAGGGCTCAAAGTGGAGACTATGGTTTATAGGCTAGACTATGGATACTTAGAAGGGTTATCTGGTTAACAAGGCGTCCGCCTATTGTTTCTGTCCATAAAACTAAGTGATGTTATCAGGAATTTTATGACCTGCAGAAAATACAATGCACTGCCGCCAATTTGTTTGCCATATACATATGTGTGAAAGTGTGTAAGAGAACATGAACTGAGACTGATTTGTCTCCAAGTTATCTCCAAAGAAACCTGATTCAGATGGTTTACCAGTAAGCATTTGATATGTTCCCAACCAAAGCCAGAGTACATCTCTGGCACATACAAGACAGAGCTTATTGTGGACATATGACTTTGTAGGACCCTGTCAAGCCAATAGAATCTGGCCATGGTCTATTTTCACTGATGACCTCAGCGAATAGAGGGTGACTTGTCTGTCTCTATAGACAAATGCATTCTGTGCTTACACGTGTTTAACATGTCTCTCTATCCCCCCGTCTCTCTCTCTCTCTCTTTCTCTCTCACACACACACGCACACACACACGCACACACACACACACACACACACACACACACACACACACCATGGTCTCTGGCTGTTTTGCCCTGTCAGCGTAAAAGCTCCTGTCTACAGACTCTCAAGGTGACATCCAGGCACGCTACCAGCAACACTGCACGTACCCCCTTTCCCCCCCCAGTCTCCATATTCTTGGATCGTTCTAGATTCTACAGAGATGGATCATGTAGCTGTCACCTCATTTGCATCATATTCTCTTTTCTACCAATAATTGGATATAATATATATTTATTACAGAGCAGTGCTTCTCAATGATTGTTTGACCAGTGGCCATTAATATATTATGTTTATAGTTCAAGTAAAATCTTTATTAGCATGACAGTTATTTAAACATTGTTGCCAAAGCTATGAGTCAGGTAGCTATATAAAACATATATATATAATATAAAACAGTATATATCATATATATCTTGTGACCTCATGCAAACTAATATTTTTTTGGTAACATTACATGCATGTACAGTATATA
>JAODLL010007114.1:0-30254 GCA_026546735.1 Forbesichthys agassizii
CTCAACTGGCTCCTTTCGACGCGAAGGAGTAGCGGCTCTACTCTGAGTTCCTCACGGATAGCTGAGCTTCTCACCCTTTCTCTAAGGGAGACGCCAGCCACCCTCCTGAGACAACCCATTTCGGCCACTTGTACCTGTGATCTTGTTCTTTCGGTCATGACCTACCCTTCATGACCATAGGTGAGGGTAGCAACAAAAATTGCCCGGTAGATCGAGAGCTTTGCCTTCCGGCTCAGCTCTCTTTTTGTCACAACGGTCTATGAAGCGAGACATATACAAATCACCAGCAGTAAATATTGTGCTAGTAAAAAATACTAAATTGCTAGTGAAAAATACTAAACTACAAGAAGCAAGATAGTTGCAAGCCTTTAATCAGAGTTGTGTAAAGCTTTTGATGGGACAGTTAGGTCCTAGAGATGTGGTTCCAACAGCTACGCAGAGGGGGCCCAATTATTTTTTTTTGTCATGTGGCCCAAAATTCCTGGCGGTGCCAGATATTCAGATGTATGAAACCATGCATACGCCAGGTCCTGCGCATCTTCCCTTCATACATCCCAATAAGTGTGTATTTTAGCATTGAGCTGTTGACCTTGCCTTACCTCCTCCCATAAATTACTATGCAAATGATAATAAATGTGCCCATGTCCTCATCCATGGTCCAATATGCAATGGCTTATCCAGCGGCAAAACGTGTATAAAAGAAAAGACAGAAATTTGACTGACTGAGATCAATGTTTTGATCAGAGGTGGAGGCAAGTATATTTATATTTGGGAGTTTGTCCTTATGACTGCGATCTACTGAAAGTCATCACAAGATTGGCCTTCAAAGTTCTCGTTTGAATATTTGCTACTACCACCAAAATCTCAGTTGTCTTGCCTAGTAAAGTAGGGTACTAATCGGTACTGAGAGAGAGAGAGAGAGAGAGAAGTTTCATTATCGGTTGCTAATACTACACACAAACTTCGCACCACAAAGATTAACATATCCTTACAAACAATTGGTTTACAATTAGAGTTACATTTGGAAAACTCTTCATGAGAGAACCAAGGGGTGAACGAGACTGACTAGAAGTTCAGGGTTTATATGAGCAATGTAGGCCTACTTTATGATCAAGCTGTAAAGCGATTGTCAACAGAATCATACTTAACTGATTGCACACTAAATGTATCGTGTAGAGAACCACAAAAAGCTGGCAGTTTGCACTATTTTGTATTACATATAGGCTACAATCTTTGACATGCAAATTATGCAATTTTGATAGGTTATATTCATTCATTAAAGTACAGGCAGAGCGATGGCTCTTACAAGTATGACACATATCCCACACAGAAAGGAAACACCAATTTGATTTTGTATCACTACAAAATAAAGGGAGAATATAGGCTACCAGTCGGAAGCACAGCGGAAGAAAGGGTTAAACATATCAGGAGTGTTGATCGGGCTTATTGCACCTGTCCAAGTCAATAAAGTACAAAGTCGGACACAGTAGCTGGCGTCCAACTAATGTACTTAATGTAAAAACTTAAAGGCTACAGCTTGTAATTCAGGATGTTTGTGTTGTTTGCCAACATCTGTGAGACTATTTGTGATGGCAAAGCCACAAAAATTATTAAATAAACCAACAGATCACCCTATTGCTTACTATCCTATGCTTATTAACCAATAAACGGGGCATGCTGAACTGTAACTTGCACGGCTGTTTACTGTAAGTTGCCTATAACCTCGGTACCAACGTTACACCGAATCACAGCTGTGATCAATACAGAGCTGTGGATCAGTACGGTAGCCTGTTTTTTCACACTCTCTGATATTGGTACGACTGAGTAGGCGTACTTGTTATTGTTCCTCCTTCCAGGGCAGCGACGTAACCCTTCCTAATGGCAAAAAGCATCAAGTAGGCCTACCGGTAGCTGAACTTCATTGAAGAAAAAACAATTATAATTACAATTATTAAAACATCCATCTTCTCCCGCTTAGGTGAGGGTAGGAACAAAAATTGCCCGGAAGACCGAGAGCTTTGCCTTCCGGCTCAGCTCTCTTTTCATCACAATGGTGTGGTAAAGTGATTGCAATACCGCTCCCGCTGCTCCGATTCCCCGGCCAGTCTCCCGCTCCAATGTCCCCTAACTTGTGAACAAAACCCTGAGGTACCTGAACTCCTTCA
Source organism: Forbesichthys agassizii (assembly GCA_026546735.1). Taxonomy (NCBI): domain Eukaryota; kingdom Metazoa; phylum Chordata; class Actinopteri; order Percopsiformes; family Amblyopsidae; genus Forbesichthys; species Forbesichthys agassizii. The sequence goes on from JAODLL010007114.1 coordinate 2,166, forward strand.
CTTGGGGTAAGGACTCATTCCTTACCCGGAGTAGTTACTCCATCGGTTTCCTGCTGAGAACCATGGCCTCCGCTTTTGCGGTACTAATCCTCATCCCAGCCGCTTCACACTCAGCTGTGAACTGATCCAGTGAGTGCTGGAGGTTATTAAAACAGCAAAGTGATAATATTCCGTGGCTGGTGTCACCATTGCGATTTATTTTGAATTTCTCCTGCAAACTTTCTAATATGTCTAAAGAGTTTCTCATATGTTCCCGTTTCTAGAGTTAGCTGAGAAAAGAAATTGTCACCTACCCTCGTCTCTCTAGTTTTCACGCCAAACACAGAACATACCGAATCAAATTATATATAATTTATGAAAATAGATGTTTTTTTAATTTTACACTATAATAGACAGAATGTATATACAGTTATTACAGTATAATTGCAGTTATTTATGTTAGGGCTATGCCCCACTTGCCCTTATAAGAAAAACGCAGCTGGACCTCATATCAATTATGTCACTGATCTTGCATTTTACAGTGGCATATGTAACCCTTTCACCACCAGTAATATGGTAGAACGTTATGCAATAATAAAAGCACAAATCCCCTTTAAACTCTAGAATTGACCTAAATAGGTGAAAGAGACATTCCATTATATAATAAACATGTCTAGGTTAACATATGATTCTCTAGTATGACGGAGGCTGTGAGAATAATCCTTGGTTAAGATATCACAAAATACAAATAACAAAGTAACTTATTCAGCTTCAGAGCATTTAATGAATAAGCAATAGAACAATCACACAATATCTCCGTTCAATTGTGGATTTCAAATGAAATAAAAATATCCCCTCACCAAAATAATAAAACACAGGAAATCACAAACTTAAATAATAAAAACCTGGGTATTTGGTCCTCAGTCGGGTTTGAACTGAACGTTTAGTATGCACTCTTTATATTAGTTTAGTCTTAAGCAAGCTTGCATTAAGGTTAGTTGGCGTGCTTAACGTTGGAGCTCATGACGATGCAATTTAGATGACCGCAATGTTACCTCTGGCTGAAGAAAGAAGCAGCTAATGGCATCCGTGCGCAGTCACCCCGGACGGCCCGCCTGCAGCAGCGGCACAGCAGCGGTCGGCACAATCAACCCTCGGCTCCAACTGAAACGTCCACAGCAACCACCGGAACTCCCCTCGTCCGCAGTCCACACTCTCCAGCCCGCGATGCCGAGAAGACGACGCGGCCGTCCCACAAGGCAGATAGTTCGGAAGCTAAGACGGCCGACCAAGCAGCCAGTTGAAAAGTCACCGCTCGTCGGCAGAAAAAAAACACTCGCCACACTCGCGCTGCACAGCGCACCAACTTGTGTTGTCAAATGTCCCGACTGTTCAATTAAACCATAACACGAAGCACACAATAAATGTTCCGTCTAAATTATAGTTACGTGCCTACAAGTCTCCGCACACGCTCCCCTTCGCGGGTTTTTTCTGCAGCCGTGACCTCAAGGTCAACAGGAAATACAATTTAACCTCACCCATGTTTTTTTTTTTAAATCATCCAGTTAAACAATTATTATGCAGATTAAATTATAAAGTGAAACTTTTGCAAATGTATATATTTTAAATGTAAATTATAAAATCACTGTATAGAGTGCAATGCCATTTTATAGATGCAGCAACATTGCAATTACCCCAAAGAATTTAACTGAAATATCAAATAATGCATCATTAACTTCCACATACTTTAGTTGAACAAATAATATAACTGATGTTAAATCAGGTTATTACATATATAAAAGCATTTCTCACCACTTCTACTACTTCTCACTCTTAGGGTTACCCCCTAGCTTTAGGCTGCCGCTCGTCCACCAGGAGGCGACAGAGGGCACCAGTGTGGTCCTGCACTGTGAGCTAACCAAACCAGCCATGGTGGAGTGGAGGAGGGGACAGGAGCTGCTGAGGAATGGAGACAAGTACCAGATGAGGAAGAAAGACCTGCAGGTGGAGCTGAAGATCTCACATCTCAGTGTGGATGACTGTGGGGATTACAGTTGTGTCTGTGGAGAATGCACAACCACAGCAAGCATTCTGGTGCATGGTGCGTCCTCTATACTGCACTCCTGCAGTTAAATTAACTTGTTCAGCAACATGTACAGACACAGTCAAGAGATAGGAAAGTAGTCCAAAGATAAATATAATGCACCTTTATGCACATGCTACATTTACAGAATATACAGCATATCTTTACAAGATAATGTTTACAATATATTCATAATCTAATTGTATTGAAGGGGTAATTTCCTTTAAAAATTTAATAATACCACAACTTCAAAATTATTCAGTTCATTTAATTGTCTCTTTTAGGAAAGTTGTGCTTGTCTATTAATTGGACAATCAATATGATTGATACAGTCACTCACTATTCATAGTAAATATAAACATACACCACAGTATATACAATCAAAGCCACAGTATATCTAATACATCCATAACTTATATAAAACAAAGGGAGTATACTGCAAAAGGAGATCAATGTGATTCTCACTTCCCTACTAGAGCGACCTCTGACCTTCACCAAGCATGTGAAGGACGTTAAGGTGGAGGAGGGGGGCGTGGTGACCCTGTGCTGTGAGCTGTCTAGACCCGGGGTGGCCGTGCAGTGGGAGAGAGGCGGCAGACTACTGACCAACGGAGAGAAGTATCAGCTCACACAGAGAGGCCCCGTCCTGGAGCTCTCCATCAGGAATAGCCGGCCTTTGGATGGCGGGGTCTACACTTGTGTGTGTGAAGATGTAAAGACCACCGCTACTGTTGTCATCACTGGTGAGACACTTAGGCTAAAGTTCCAGTCACCAATTAGTACTGTTCTTAAGCACTTGTCGGGCTGGTTCAGTTGTTATGTGACGTTCAAGCTGAGCAGGGAAGCGACAGATAGACAAGCTGCCGGAGGCTCCCACACATTTCTGATTGAAATACAATGTTCCCTGTGATGGTTCCACTGCCAGGCCAGTTGATACGGTTGTACAGTGTGAGGCTACCTGATGCTGTAGGGCACCAGTATTATACTGGCAATGTCCAGTATGCCTGGCCTACCTTTATGAGGAGACAGTGTCCAGGTGCGTACGCACAGAAATATTCAGATGTATGAAACCATGCATACGCCAGGTCCTGCGCATCTTCCCTTCATACATCCCAATAATACGTGCATACGTGCGCGAGCTGTTGACCCTGCCTTACCTCCTCCCATAAATTACTATGCAAATGATAATAAATGTGCCCATGTCCTCATCCATTGTCTAATATGCAATGGCTTACCCAGCGTCAAAACGTGTATCAAAAAAAAGAAGACAGAAATTTCACTGACTGAGATCGATGTTTTGATCACAGAGGTGGAGGCAAGGATATTTATATTTGTAAGTTTGTCCTCCGGTATCAGCAATAAAAGAAAGTCAACGAAGTGGCAAATGACTACAGTATTGGGTTCCAAGAACCGTACCACATCAGAAAATATAAAGAAGAGTCTGATATCAAAGTCGATAAAAAGAAGAGTTTAAAGTGTGGCAGCTATGCTCATAGGAAGAAAGAGTGGCTGTAATCATATAAAAAATGTCAATACTATGAAAGAGAATAAAAGCATATATCAGAATAATATTGGATAATTAACATAAGTGATGAATTAGAACTGGTTTAAAGTAAATGCCGGTGCATGGATCCATGTGTAATTGCCTCCTGTGCAGCATTGAAGTCTGCTACATATCTAACCTATGTTGTGGTCAACTGATATGTTTTTGTCTTTGACATCACCATGTTGCCTTATAGTGGGACTCTCGGTAAGATTTGGTACCTTTCAGTTTGAAACAGCCATGTTACAGAGTCAGACTTGACTTTGCGGTGCGCTCCACACATTCTCACAGCAGGTCTAGATTGCGCCACGGCCGGCACATTCTCACGTCACAATCATTTTGATACACACTTAGTGCGTGAAAACCAGCGTACGCAACCTTTTTGTATGTACAATCTGTTGATACATGAGGTCCCAGAATGCCTCTGTGAGGGGGCACAGTGTCCAGAATGCCTGGCCTACCTTCATGAACCATTCCCCCTAAAAACAAGTGGCGCACCCCTCGCCCATGCTTGTCAGGGCGAGCACTAAGCATTAAGCTACAGTGGGTGCTGTGTTAATAACACTCCTCCACTGTGTGTAGAATGTCTCCTTTGGTCGGAGCCAGTTTATTCCTTTGTCTCACCCTGGGAGAGCACACGGTGCTTGGACTCCTCTAGCACTCATAGACGCACCTTTCCCTCTACCCCTCCCCTGCTGGATGTGAGCATGGTTGTGTGTGTTTCAAACATAAACAGTGAGCTGGTTTCTGGGGTTCCTGGTTGTCTACCTTTAATAACAACCGTGTAAAGCACACTACAGTAGTTTAGAGTCAGGTGTGAGAGGCAGATATGTCTCCCTTGCAGCCGCGCCAGTGAGCTTCAAGCAGCACCTGAAGAGCATGTCAGCAGTGGAGGAGAGCAGCGTGAGCCTGCGCTGCGAGCTGTCTAAAGCAGGCGTCCCTGTGGAGTGGAGGAAGGACGGCCAGATCCTGCAGGACAGACGCATGCACCCGTGGAAGCAGGAGGGCCGCACGTGTGAGCTGACAGTCAGAAGTGTGTCTCTGCAGGACGATGGGCAGTACAGCTGCTGTGTGGGCACTGCCGTCACATCAGCCCAGCTCACAGTCACAGGTGCAGTACCCTCGCTGCATATGGCCATGTCTGGAACGTTTCAAGCCTGCAGTAGGAGCTCTATAGGGGATATGTGGAGAATAGGCCCGCCACAGGTAAGGAAGGGGCATACACTAGTTGTGACCGGTGCTTTTAGACACAAGCAGTTAGCACTTCTGTGGGCGAGTCACTAACGGCATTTTGCTGTGGAAGCTGACGTAAGCAGCGCCCAGACAGCTAAATCTACCACGCATGGCCTGAAACAAAGTAAATTGACCCCAAAACAGTTCGCTGCAGAAATACAGATTCAGATTGATCATAGGCAATATTATGGTGAAATCCGTGGACCTCCCCATTGACTTGCATGGGACACTGCTGGGTCCTTCTGGTCTGCATAAAGGGTGAAGTCCCCCCCACCCCCTTCCATAAATTAAATGCAGAATTACCCTTCGTTGATCCCTTTGTGTTAAATTCCAGTCTCTGTTGCAGTGCTTTATGTTATTCCATTATCTTTGCATCAGGGTTGTACAGCAGCTTTAAATATACCCATGGACCCTTCCACACACACCTGAGTGGCTCGCATTGCTCTATTACCTCCACAGAGCACATGGGTTTCCATGGCCCTACAGATACAGTATATGCACATATATGTTCATAGCCAGTGGGATGGGAGGATGTTTGGGGCCACGGGTGCTTAATAACACTATTGACCTGTGTTGATAGTGCAGTAGAACCTAATCAAATGTCAAACTGTTTTACACACTGTAGAAAACAACAAATTAAGAATTCCCTTTTCAGGATGTTCATTCTGTAATGTCATCACACATTCCAGAATGTTCCACAGCACCAAGCACAATCACTGTATAGATGGTGACTTCTATATCGTCTCTGTCCTTCCACAGCCCTCCCGGTCACATTCAGACGGGAGGTGGAGTGTGTGGATGTGAAGGAGGGAGACAGCGCTGTGTTCTGCTGTGAGCTCTCCAAAGCAGGTGCCCCGGTGGACTGGAGGAGGGGCAGAGTTGTCCTCAAACCAGGAGACAAGTATGACATGAGGCAGGAGGGACGACTCATCAAACTGCTCATCAACAATGTTGAGGAGAGCGATGCTGGCAAATACACCTGTAAGACCACAGACAGCCAAACAACTGCTGAGCTCACCGTCAGGGGTAAGATGCGATTTTCCTGACACCAGTTTTCTCTTTGAATTGTGTGTGTGGGTTTCTCTACCCTGACCCTTTGGCCTCTCTAGTTTAGTCTAAATACATTAATTATAATATTCAAATAAATAATTTCATCTTTGTCTCCCAGTGCCTTCCATAACATTCAGAGTGAAGCTGAGGAACCAGCAGGTTGAAGAGGAGAACAATTTGACACTGAGCTGTGAGCTGTCTAAACCCGGCCTTGCTGTGGACTGGAAGAAAGATGAAGAGGTTGTGAAGAATGGAATAAAGTACCAGATCAGAAAGAGGGACAGCGTCATGGAGATGACCATCAGGAATGCCCAGCTGGAAGACACTGGCAGCTACAGCTGTTGCTTTGGAGACGTTAAGACTACAGCCATCATCACTGTCACTCGTAAGCTCAGACCACAGCTGTACGCATGTTTGCTGTTTCTTGGCTTTCCCATGCAGGACAGTTGTCTTGTTGGTTAGGGATCAGTAATAACGTATTAGGGATGTAGCGGTATGCACAGTATTGGTACGCTCCTCCCGATTCAATATGCAAACATCTGTGGTATTACGATAACATGTCAATTTTATAGACAGTATTACTTGCATCTCTCATACATTGAAATCCACAGAACACTTCCTGGTTTCTCTGGAGCCTATCAATTTCTACATTTCATCCACTCAGCTATAACATGACAATGGTCAGTGTTAGTGGGTCAGAGAGAGCTCAATTTGAGGAGGCAAAACAGTGCAAGAAAACAGCAGTAAAATGTATGGCTACTCAAGTGGACAATGAGACATTTACACAACCATTACCCAGACATATCTCCACTCACATACACAGACAGTTCAGATGTTTATTCTGTAGTGTTCTTCTCTAAAGTTTTTTGTAGTCTTCCCTGTTCAAATACATATTGGCTGGCCTGCACACAGCCATACCAATCACATTCAAGATGGGTCTGAAGAACCAGGAGGGCGGGGAAGGTGGCCACGTCTTCCTGCACTGTGAGCTGTCCAAGGCCGGTGTGCCGGTGCAGTGGTGGAGGTTTGAGGACCAACTGTACCACGGCGGGCGCTACCTGATGAAGCTGATTGGAAAGACAGCCGAACTGCACATCAGAAACGTTCAGCCAGAAGACGTGGGCCAGTACAGCTGTGTCTGTGGTGATCAGAGGACCACAGCTGAGGTCAACATCAGAGGTATGTGGCCTGTGTTGGACTCCATCAGCAAGTTCCTCCTCTGCATGTGCTTAGGAGCAGCTTAGCAGCAGCTTGGTTTTGTCTTTCAGCGGCACCGTCTGTGTTCTTTGAGAAGGAGCTGGAGAGCCAAGCAGTGATGGAGGGCAAGTCAGTGTTCATGTGCTGTGAGATATCCAGTGCTAATGTCCCCGTGACCTGGAGGAAGAACAACGTCCTGCTGGAAGATGGAGGGCGCCTCATCCTGAAGAAGAGAGGGGCCACGCACACACTGGAGATCACAACAGCATGTCTGGAGGACACAGGAGAATACTGCTGTATCACCAGGGGGAAGAAGAGCTCAGCCAGGCTGATAGTCAGGGGTAGGGGAAGGCTGTTGCTATGTTGGTTCATGATCACACCGCCTGGGAAAACATGAGCATTTATCATTGCCTCAGTGCAATGTTTTGTGTATCTTCAGGGTTACAACTAAAAGCACAAAATATAATTAGATGTAATCTAATTATAGATGTAGTCTAATTATATTGAATAACCTTATTTAACTAAACAAGTTACTGTAACTATTCTCTAGCTTCCAGATACACATACTGTATCTGGAATACAGATACTAATACAATGCATGTGGTCTTGATTCCATTGTTACTTGCTTTTAACAAAGCAATATTGATGGCCTATTGTGAACAACAGAATTCCATTCCATTGTGTGCCACCATTACCGGGATGAAACTGCTTGTGTACATTAGCAACACTTTGTCAAGGGCCCTGTAGGGTACATGGTTGTCCAGGGCTCTGTGTACAGTGCAGACGTGTTAAGGCTATGGCTCACACACGTCCTCCTGCCTCCACAGAGCGTGTACGCATCCTAACGGAGCTGCAGGACGTGGCGGTCACAGCAGGCGAGGATGCCACCTTTGAGTGCGAGCTGACCCATTCTGAGATGCAGGACGGGGTGTGGTGGCTGGGCCTCAGCCCCCTGCAGAACAACCAGATGAACCAGATGAGCTGCCGCGGGCGTCAGCACCGCCTGGTCCTTGCCATGACGACGCCTGAGGAGACGGGCACCGTGGCGTTTGTGGTTGGGGAGGAGAGGACCTCTGCCCATCTGCTGGTGGTGCCCAGGCCCAAAGGTGAAGGCAGATATTAAGGACGGAACACTGTCCTGTTCCATGTTAAAGAGAACTTGAGCTTCTGTTTAACGCTCAACTCTGTAGCAAACTTACCTTGATATCAAGTCCTCAATGGCCGGCACACAAATTAATATTATTATTATTAACATTCAGGCGTGCATCACTGTTATAAACAAGGCATTGACCCAAATTTAATTGTCCTAATCCATTGACATGAGTACTTTCTGAATGGATTCTCCATTTCACAATTGACAGTTTTATTTGAGGAAGAGCCGGAGGATGTATCGATCCTGGAGGGTCAGACGGCCACCTTGTCTTGCACCACCTCTGACCTCACCACTCCTGTTACCTGGAGACGCAACCACATCCCCCTCCTCAACAGTGGGAAATATGCCATCCGTAAGGAGGGCAAACTCAACCTGCTGCTCATTCGTGACGTGGATTCCCAGGACGCTGGCATCTACTCCTGCCTTACAAAAGACGCGCAGAGTAGTGCAAAACTTACTGTACAAGGTAACACTAATGGAAAAGCATGGTGTAGTTCAGAATGACTTTATTGTATGATATTGTTGAAAAGAAGAATGTGTAAATGAAATAAACCACTTCCTCATTTTTCATTTAACTGTTCACACAGTCAGAGTATCAGTAACTCTAAACTGTTAAGCTTAACCCTTAGTTCCCGGGTGAAGATGACCTCTCATGCCTGCCTGGTAACTAAGGTGTTGTCAGGCTGAGCTGCTGTCACAGAGACCACACTGTGCCACACGCCTGACCTTGAGAGATAGCTGCCCTCACTAGGTTCTCCTGCAAAGCCTGTTGTTTTCTTTCTGTAACTTTCCACTGGTCTTTCTGTGTGTTCACTGTTAAGCAATAAGAACTCATATATATATATAAAATAGAATATCTGAAATATAAAGCACAATTTTCTACAGTACATAATACATGTATTTAATTACCTACTCTCTCTCTGGTCCCAGAGCGTCCTCCCTTCTTCCAGGAGAAGTTACTGAGTGTGGAGGTAGAGGAGGGAGGCATGGCCTTTCTGTACTGTGAGCTATCTAAAGCAGGAGTCCCAGTACAATGGAGGAAGGACATACTGCCTCTTAGAGCCAACAGGAAGTATGAGATGAAGCAAGATGGCTGCCTGCTGCACCTGCACATCAAGGATGTCAAAGCAGAGGACAGTGGAAGCTACTCCTGTCAGGCAGGAGGGGCAGAGACCACAGCGACTGTTACAGTGAAGGGTAAGACTCTAATCATGAGGTTGATGCCAAACAAATACCCCAAACATTTGCAGTTTTTAGGATTTTTCTGAATTTCACCAGGTGACGTTAGCGATTGTAAGCTAAATCACTTAATAATAAAATTTTCTCAGAAGATATTTGTCTCCCATAACCGTTCCAAAAAGTCTCCCTGGCAGAAGATCATACCTAAGCTTACACAGTAGATAAATGCTACATGCTGAGAATTGTAAATTTCCATGGCACGGTTCAAAAGTTATGACATTTTATGTTACCTCAACTTTGACCTGTTGGTGGCGCTATAGGGAGCAATGGACCAGGATGAAAATTGGTGGAATGGCAGATGAATGGCACCTCTACATGCATGCTAAAATTGGCAACTTTTTACCACGCAGTTCTAGGGGTTGCCATTAACTTCAATGGCAGAATAATAATAAGAAGAAGAAAACGAAAGATAACAATAAAGGCTTCGCCACTTCATGGCTAGGCCCTTAATAATACAATTTTCTCAGAAGATATTTGTCTCCCATAACCGTTCCAAAAAGTCTCCCTGGCAGAAGATCATACCTAAGCTTACACAGTAGATAAATGCTACATGCTGAGAATATCACAACAACCGTGAGAATAATTACAGCTAAAAACTGACATTTAGCATGATAGGGAATGTCACTGCAAGGTTAGGTCACTATATATTAGGCCTACAGAATCAGCAAAACAATGTAAAGATTACGGGTGTAAGAAAATATTATTACACCTGAGTTTCACGATATTATGGTTTGCGATACTGTATTGATTCTCTAAATCATGATATCTATTTAAATACAATATTTTATTTTATTTTTCAATATATTTGTGAAAGAGACCATGCATAAAATACACTAACCTCAAAAGAGAGGAAATATGTTTTTTTTTACCAGATTTAGCTTAGTAAAGCTAATTTCCATCTGAAGTCCCTGAACAAGTTTACATAGTGTAAGTGTGTCTGTTATTTTTTCAACGGCGCCACACGTTACCATTGCTATGACGGTCTTTCACAAATTACAAATTGCAATATATCGTCTTGCTTACAGTATCATAATATATTGCAATATTTCAAATTGTGGCCCCTGTATCTAATAAGTATATCATATTGCCAGATTCTTGCCAATACACAGCACTAGTAAAATTACTACCTAAGGCTTCAGAGACTCAGGTAAATTGTTTAGTGGGACAATAGAGGGGCTTCATACCTCAATCAATATATAAAATTAACTTTTTAAAATACATTGTACAAAGTGGTGCAATGTATGTTTTATGTAATTGACAAGAGAGAAAAGCTAACTTTTAATTACAACTACACAATCAAACAATACAAGCAGACTATTAGCACACACACTGTTCCACTGCTTCCTCCTGTACAACTATCCTGTTTGGTGGAAGTCTCTCATTAAAAGGATGTGCAGCATTCACTTTGAAGCTTGAACTGCCCCTGACCTGCCACGCAATCGCGCATAGGTAGGTTACGGCATATCTTCTACGCAGATTGGCTCATGATCCACATCTTCATAAGATTGTAGTCTAGGGAGGGAAATCTTGTTCTTGTAGTTACTGTCCAACACTGCTTGTGTGTCACGCTGATTAAAACGATAAACAAATGTATTTAGATATAAATATAATTATTATCTCTTCTGTACAGTAACATCTCACTAAGCATTGTTCCTATTGTGGCTACAAGTCTAATTCTGTCTTGTACCACTCTATCATTCCTAGAACTCCCTCCAGTCTTCAACAGAGAGTTACACAGTGTAAAGGCTGAAGAGGGAGCCACCATTACTTTTTCTTGCGAGCTTTCTAAACCTCTTAAAGCAGGAGTCCCAGTACAGTGGAGGAAGGACAAACTGCCTCTTATAGCCAACAGGAGGTATGAGATGAAGCAAGATGGCTGCCTGCTGCACCTGCACATCAAGGATGTCAAAGCAGAGGACAGTGGAAGCTACTCCTGTCAGGCAGGAGGGGCAGAGACTACAGCATGTATTTCAGTCACAGGTGTGCACCTGTGTGAAATTCTATTTAATAACTTTTATCTTTCTATAAAGCTTTTGCCAATATTAGTATTATTATTATTATTTCATCTAATTGTGTTACCTAGCTTTGGAATCTACCCCAGCAAAGACAGATCATCACACAATATTGCCTTTCGAAACAGAGACAGTCATGCCAACCACTATTGCTCCAGAGAAGGCAAGGTCTGGTGCTCCTGAAGCCCAGTCTGTTTCTCCTTTGCCACAGAAACAGATCATGACTCAAATAGTCACTACAGAGTCAGAGGAAGACAAGGTGACACAGATGGGGAATAAACCACCAATGATGATTCTGGGGAAGTCTGATGAAGTCCAAAGAGTCAAATATTCAACAAGGTTTCTGGAGATTGACAAGAATGTTATACAGTACCTTAAGCAACAACAAAGGATTGAGAGGAATGAAAAGGAAGTTGACAAAGCTAAACAACCTGCAAGAGCAATGGAGAAGGAGCGCATGTCTGACCAAACAGTGAAACAGCCTACTAGTCCTCTAGAGATGGAAGATAATTCTGAAAGTAGATATTTTCTACATAGAAGTGACCATAAATTAACACAACCACCAAGACCTTTTGAGAAAATATGTGTAGTTGATGAAAAGGTAAAACAGCCTGTAGCTCCTCTTCTGAATGAAAGATTGCTTGAGGAACAACCAGTACAGCCCATGAAACCTGTACTGACACCTAAAGAAAAGACAAAGGAACAAGTCATTGAGTCTATTGTACAGGATACAAACAAGTCTAAGAAAGACACAATCAAATCACCATTAAAGACCCAAGGAAGGGTCACTGAGAAACAGCAAAAGAAGATTGTGTCAAACTTAACTGGTGATAACCAACCATTGAAGGTGGCAATCTGTGTTGCTGCAGATGAACAGGGAGAGAAAGAGAAGACATGGAGACAAATAGAGGAGGAGATTGAGAAAAAGACAAGGAAATTGCATATGGAGATAAAGGAATCTCAACAGTCAGTTGAGCAACCAGAAACGTCTGTTGAAAGATTGACTGAAATTGAGCCACCTGTACCTCCTGCTAGGACTAAAGGAAATATTAAAGGAGTATCTCTTGATAAAGAGTTGTTAAGACACACTGAAGTAGTAAACCATCGACCACCATCTATAGTGAAAAATAAAGAAATAGCTGAAAAACCGAGAACAGTTTTTGAGCAAAAAGTGGTTGTAGGAAAGGACTCTAGGACAAACAAGACCATTAAACAAGCAGTGAAGGGAGTAGAACTGCCAGTAAAGTCCTTAAGAGAACAACCTGAAGTTGACCACAACAAGAAACAGACAGTCAAGCCATTGCAGCCAAAAAATATGCAACCAAAGAAAGAGAACATTCCACTTCTCTACATCTCCGAAGATGAGACCTTCTCAGAGGCTCCAATTGAAGTACCAGACCCACTAAACCACAGCAACATCCAGCATTTAGTTTCCATAGCAACTTTCCAATCCTACACCCCTCTTCCTGCCAAGGTTGTCCAAAAGCCTAAACCATCAGAGGAAGTTAACATTGTGGATGAGCAGGAAATGCAAGAAGCTGCAATCAAGATCCAATCTATCTTCAAAGGTTATAAAACCCGTAAGGACATGCGGCCATTTTTCCAGGCGGCATTCAATAATCAGACTGCCAATCTCGGTGGCTCCATACATTTAGAATGTGTCATAGAAAGGAAACCCAGCACAGTTCACTGGCTAAAAGATGGCCACCAATTACTGAGTGGTAAGCGACATCGCATTGAGATTTCAGAAAGTGGTGTTTGTACACTGGTGGTCACCAACCTTACCACTAAGGACAGTGGTATCTATACATGTGAAGTGTTTAACAGATTTGGATCAACCTCAAATAATGGCAACATAACCGTAGAAGAAACTCAGACACTCATTCATCCAACAGCTGAGGCCACTGCACAGCCAACTCGTATAGTGGTCTCCCCTCTCCAACCAGCTTCACTAAAGCCTAAGACCAATACACAACCTCAAGTTCTTCCTTCAGGCAACACATCCATGAGCTATATGGAGAGTGTTTCTCTATTTGATGGTCAGCAGGATGCCCTACAGGAAAGGAGGGCCTCCCTCCTACCCATAACCACTTCAATGAAGACCAACACCCAGTCCCAGCCACCTCAGATGCACGCCCACATTCCGCTACTGTTGAATGTGGACAGTGACACTGTTAATAATGGGCAGGTAAAAAGCCTGACACAGCAGGATATACAAAGGACCCTACAGGAAAGGACGAAAGCCTCCCTCATAGCCATTACTACCCTGCAATCAGCCCTACCAACACCAGAGACCCAGCCCCAAACCCAGTATCAGGTGCTTCAAACCTTGGTGATTCCTTCAGTGAATGCAGGTCTGGGATATGTGGAAAGTGAGGGTATCTCTCTCTGGAAGGCCTACAACCTGACAGAGCAAGATACCCAAATGAATCTACAAGAGACGAGCAGAGTCTCACTCATTGCTGCCAGCTCTAGTAAGTGTCACTTTATTTCTGAAAATCATTCTAACATGGCATTCACTAGTATTAAAGGTATTCTCCTTGATTGAACCATGAACCCTGAACAACTACATGAGTGTGAGAAAAGCATTAAGTTGTGGAAAGGGCTTATGCTCTTGCTAGTTTCAACCAAACAGCATTGATGTTTTAGTTATACAGCTATGAGTATTGCTCTTCCAATTCCTAACAAGTTGTCTGTCAGTTCTGCCACTGTGAGTACACTTAATGAATCACTTGAAACCTTTCAACAGTGTCCAGTCCATCTGACTATGACACAGCGCTAGATGTAATGGAACCTGTTGAGATGAGGCCAAAAGTATCAAGGTCACTTAATACAATAAACATTTTTATGTGAATTACTTCCAATAATAATGACAGAGTGACAAAACCCAAACATATGTTTCTTCAACAGGGAAGTTGCAAAACCAGAGGGTCAAATGATGGATGAGAAAGAATATATTGCTTCCATGCAACCACCAAAGAAACTGTTGAAGGTCAAAGGTTAGCATTGGTTTTACATATATAACATCTGTTCCTTTTGTGTAATCATCTCAGTTTGTTGACATAGTTTTAGTGTGTTCCTCAGAGTCTGCTGACACCAGAACAAGGACACCATCACTTCAACACCACCATGTCCACACTCATGTAACCAGTACTGTTTCTGAATCAGAGTCTGAGGGAGATGAGTATACAAGAGAGGTATGTTAGTTGGTTTGCCTTTAGTTATCCAATAATTAACTAATCGTTTTTAGTTAAGACAATTTTAATAATTGGGGTCCTTAATATCAAATAATGTGTGCATACATACAATATATCCAAGTGTATGTGATTATTTCATAAATAATATAATAATAAATGCTTTTTAAGTACTTTTAACTGTATTTCAAAATGCTATAACCTTATGAGCATTTGAGCATTTAGGCTAAGTTTGTGTTAACCTCAATGATGTACAGTAATATATGATTATTGTTGATCCCCAGACATTTGACATATATGTGGCCAGAGCTGACTGGAGTCCCAGCAGTGGAAATAAAGAGAGCTTTATTCTGAAGGAGGGTCAGTATGTGGAGGTCCTGGATTCTGTCCGGCCAGACATATGGCTGGTTAGGACCAAACCCACCAAAACCAACCCTGCACGGCAGGGATGGGTCTGTTCTGCCTACCTGGAGAAAAGGAGAAAGGTGGGAGATCAGATTCCTCTTGTAAAGGAAATATTTTCAAAATCCAAATCAAACTATGAAGTGTTATTTATTTGTCTGGGCATAATCATGGTTTGTATGGGGAGCAGGCACGGTATGCTTTACACACATTTTTAAACTCGCAGTTACAGCAATAGTGATGCTATTGCACTTGATGAAGCTCAACAAATATAAAGGATGTAATCATACGCCAAATTTAATTAATGTAATTATTACTTTTCATCATTGACTATGTAACACAGGAGGTCTTTCCACTGATCAAAGCAGCTCAGGGGGAACTGTATGGATTTGGCTCTATAGGAGAAGAGTACAGGAAAACCATCAGGTCAGTCATTCTGCCACTAGATAGATGGGGTCAAAGGTCAAAAGGGTTTAGGTCACACATTTATTTTTTTGTTTATGGGTAGTTATACAAATAATGTTTGCAATGTTAATTTTTTGTAATAGTTCTGCTCTGTCATTATGGTTGTGTTTCTTGTATTACAAGACAATACAAATATTGTATTGACAAAATCTCGTCTTTAGCCAACTGATCCAGGGTTTGATTGATGGGGAAGAGGAGTTTGTGAGGGAGATGAAGGAGCTCAGCTCTCAACACCTGGAGAGCAGCCGTCATGCACTGGTCAACATCAGACACAAGAAGATCATCTTCAGGAACATCAAAGACATCATCCTTCTTCACGAGAGGTACTCACCTTAATCATCAAGGGTTAAATGTAGGTTGCCTTGGTTGCAAAAATCATCTGTTTATGTAAATGTCCATTATTGTGCCCAGGTGCATTCTGCCCAGTGTGGCTGCGTGCACCACAGATGATGATGTGGCCTCACATTTCATCCAGCATGCTGAGCACTTAGACATGTACCTCCACTACATGGTGGGCCAGACGAAAGCCGAGGCCTGTGTCACTGACAAGACTGTCCAGCAGTATTTCAAGGTAAGCATTACCAAGCCATTCTAGGCAGAGAGTGTTTGACAAGTTAATTCTCAAGTTGAATACACATAAACCTTGGTAAACCACGCCCACACCTCCACGGCTGACGAGTTAATTCTCAAGTTGAATACACATAAACCTTGGTAAACCACGCCCACACCTCCACGGCTGACGAGTTAATTCTCAAGTTGAATACACATAAACCTTGGTAAACCACACCTCTACGGTAGGGATAATCTTATAGCAGTGTTATCACATTCTATTGCAATCTACTGTATTGATGTGCTGCCTGTTCACTTAAGGATGTAGCACAATGTGCCAACCCTGAAGCTATAGTAATGGATGTCCTCATGTTCCTCCGGAGACCCATCGAGAGGATTCAGACCTACCAGGCCTTGCTTAAGGTCAGATTTAAATAATGGTTTTCATTCTGATTGTGGAATATGTCTACATTTCATGTAACAATTTTTATGGATTGTGTTCATGAAATTGCACACACTGCATGTGTTTTTGTGTGCTTATTGCATACAAGAACATTGATTACATGAAGTCTCAGAAGTCCGATTATTGCCAGAACTGTATAGCATTTATATGACAATGTTTAATAATGAACATTTCCTGTGATTGGTTGGCAGGAGATGATCAGGAACAAAGCCAGGAGTGGCCAGAGCTGCTCTGTGTTAGAGGATGCGTTCTGCCTGGTGTCCTGTGTGGCCTGGAGGTCCCAGAACATGCAACAGGTTTCGCTCATAGACAACTATCCTGCCCCTCTGTCTGCCCTGGGAGAGCCTGTACGACAGGTAGTGCTCATATGGGGCTGTGGCAGCCTGTCAATAGGGTTTCTTATACCAGTTTTAACAACGTTTCAACCTGCTTTTTTTGTTTTTTAATATATGAGATGAATTCTTTTGAATGGGGTATGTATGTGAACACAATGTATCATTGTTCTATGAGCGCCTAATGTTTACAGGGTACATTCACAGTGTGGGAGGAATCTTCAGAAATCCTAACAGCCTCTAGGGGGCAGCAGAGGAAGGTTTTCCTCTTTAAGGACAGTGTCGTCTTGTGTAAGATGAGAAGAGGCCCTAGCATTAACACATTCACCTTCAAAAACAAAATGAAGGTAAAGGTTAAGTGCTTACTTTTGGAAGAAATAAATATTTTTTTACTAAAATGAAAGTTAAGTCTTCCAACCTTTTACCTGTTGTTAATTATTCATATGTACCCCGTATGCCTATGGGTAGGCATACTGTAGCCTACAGTATACCATAGCTGTTGATAACATCCCTATGTCAACTTCAGGAATTGTATTTAGAAAAATGTCTGCATTAGTGTTAATTGTCCAAAGATATAATAATCCACTTTTCATGTGACTATAAATCTGATATAATTCTTAATCTCCCACTCACTGATATGCAGTTCTTTTTTGAATGCTGTGTCCTGTCAGCTGAATGATGTGGAGGTGAAGGAGAGTGTGGGAGGAGATGACAGGTCCTGGGGTATGTGGCATGAGCACCGGGGCTCTGTGAGGAGGTACACTCTGCAGGCTAGGTCCACCCTGGTCAAACTCTCATGGATCAAAGACCTGAAGGAGCTCCTGCAGCGCTGCCACCTGGCCTGCAGCAGTAAGTCTGCTACAGTACATGTAGCACCAGTCACTTTTACATCATGCTAGCATATACATGTCCTAGTGTTGACCATTTGAATTGTGTTTATTGTTTACCACTTGACAGTTGGTCAGAAAATAACTTTGCAAGCCTACATTTCATACTGTACATGCAAGGAAATAGAATTGACCCTATCTCTCAGTAAAACATGAGGTTAAACCGTGATTGGAGTTTTACCCCTCCTGGGTGTAGCATGTTAGCTTCAGTTTGACTTCAGTCTTGAGAATAAGTCTGGAAAGCTTGGAAATTGAGGTGTTTCAGGCCGGTAAACTTAGTGTGTGGCCCATCAGCATCGTAGTTTAGCTACTGACTTTTCTACTGTAAGAGTGCATCTAACAACAGACTGCTGGTTCATAGGTTCATCCAATCACATGCCAAGTATTTTTTTGAAGGCGCCTGCCCTTTTAGAGCAGTTTCAAAAAAATGGCTCCCCAGATAAATGTGCCAAACAGACCATACATCTGGCGTGTCAGGGTAGTAGAGTGTAGGCAATTTAGGCAGTTTATGAAACATTAACTGATGAGGATGTACAGTATATGACAGAAGGTGCTCTTTCCATTTGAAGCTACTGTCCTAGTCATATGGCTAGTGGAAAATAAGTTATATTTTCTTAGTTCTGGTGGTGTTTTCTGTAGGGTGGTATAGGTTTGAGCGCAGATATGTGTTCACACAAAACAAAACAGGAACACAGAAACAATCTATAAATTACACGCACTGTGTAAAGGGTGCTGGGAGTCCAGAAAGATTACCTGGACCTTCTTTGTGTCTCTGTGAGCAGGCCCACCAATGTTTGCGGTACCTCTGTGTGACTGTACCACAAAGATGGGACACACCGTCAAACTGACCTGCAGCATCACTGGCTCCCCTAAACCTGTCGTAAGCTGGCTCAAAGGTACTGTGTGTTTA
The DNA here is from genome assembly GCA_026546735.1 of Forbesichthys agassizii. Taxonomy (NCBI): domain Eukaryota; kingdom Metazoa; phylum Chordata; class Actinopteri; order Percopsiformes; family Amblyopsidae; genus Forbesichthys; species Forbesichthys agassizii. Next base: position 20,857 of record JAODLL010007114.1, read on the forward strand.
ACTGACACTGATGTAACCTTGAATGAACAACATGCCAATTCAGACATGTATAATTCAACATAATGTATGTTGGAACGTAGTGGTGTGTATTTATTCACACACATGGGGCCCTATTTTAATGATCTAAGTGCACTGTCTATAAACTTCCATTTGAAGTATTGTATATTGAAATTGTTTTGCATGTATAGTGTAAATAGAGAAATGCTCTGCCCAGAACGTGAGGGTCCATAATACTAGTCAGAATGCTAGAATGCCATGTCCTGCTGTCAGACGGCCTTCACGTGGAGGAAGACACACACCACATCATCTGTGAAGATAGAGCAGGCCGATGCAGCCTCATCCTGGACTGTGTGGCTCCAGAGGACTCTGGCCAGTACATCTGCTACGCCAGCAGCTCTGTGGGCAAGGCCAGCAGTCTGGCCACGATGGTGGTGGAGGGTGAGTCTGGCTGTGACACATCTGTCTGTAGGTGCTGTGCCTCTCAGCAGGCCAACCTGTCTTGTGTACACATGTCCACCTCTACAATGTGTGTTCCTCTCCACCCAGCTCCACCCAAGTTTGTGACCAGGGTGGAGGGAGCCTGTTTAGTCGAGGGAGAAGACGTCCAGTTCACCTGCTCCACCCTCAGCACCCGACTGCCTCGAGTCAGGTAAACAAACACAATACGCGGTAAAATTGCTTCTCTCTGGTCATGTTATGTGTGTGACAGCCAGCACCGTGGTTGGTTGTGGCAGGTGGTTGAAAGATGGCAGGGAGCTGCTGGACCAGGAGAAGTACTACATTGAGAATGATGCTCGCAGCGGCATCTTGACCCTGACAGTGATGAAGCCAACAGAGGCAGATGTTGGCTTGTATGAATGTGAGGTATTGGAACATGTTAGTTCTCTTATTATAGTGTTTGTCACTGTTTGAGGACATTCAGTAGTGGCCCAAGCAGCCTATTTGTTATTGATGAAACATCAACTTTGACTAGAAAATATACAAATCAAGTGTGTTGTGTTGTAGCTTTGGAATCACTTAGGCTGTGTTAAGTGCGAGGCAGGACTGTGCCCCGCCTACGTGCCGATGATTGACCCTGAGAAGGACCAACCACAGGACTTGTCTCCTAAAGGTAGGCCAGCTCCAGCCAAGGTGAAGGTAAAGGCCCACTTCAGAGGGTAATCCAACAAAAGGATTTTTATGTTGATAGTAAAAACTCTTATCTTACTTGTCCTAGATGTATCCAGTCAGGATTTTACACTGATATTATCATGGTGTTATAAAGCACATGCCACAGTTTTTGTTTCACCTCACTCCACTGTACTAGACTCATCCGAGTTTCAACACAATATTTACTAGTGATTTTTAACATTTTTCAATTATTGAGTTATTGTTATATTTACATTCTCTAAATCCCAGATAACCATTGTTTACTCACTTTCATTCCATCTCACCGAAAACATCATGAAAGTACTACACCACAAACACAAACATCACCCATACCTCCACAACTTCCCTGTCCATGGAAGTACATTGATACATATGTTGTATTGTATGTTTTCTGTGCATTTCATCTTGTTTCCAATTTACAGATTTCAGTTTGATTGGAACACGCTGACTCATTTGTTTTGATCACGGTGGTTCAAAAGTCTGCCCCAGCCAATTTTACTATCCCGAAAAATTATTTGATGTTTATTAACATTTACTATTATTAAGATATGCCATATTGACATACTGTTTAGTCACCACTATCTCTTATAATACATAAAATACAGACAATAGCATTCTGTAGAATACCAGTAGTGTAGAATTTAAACTAAGACTAATTCCACATGTACATTGTTTTTCCTTCCCTTTCCCCTTTGGATACCAATCGACTGTAATCTAATAAACCATTTTCATCTTACTTCCTTTCATCTGTTCCAAAGCAGGAAGTTCCTCAAAAAGATGATCTTTCTATATTACTCATTCCTGCCACATTAACGCATACAGCAACTGTTACTGTGCACATACTGTATGTCCTCCCTGTTTTCCCTGGCGACGCATGCCCAGCTAACTCATCAGTCCTACAACAGATGGTCATGTGCTCGGGGTAGGGTCTGGGTGTGGTCCACCTGGTCCCCTTGATATTATGAGGGGCTAGGGGGTTAACCCGTCAAGGCTCCAGGTAAGACACACTCTCTCTCCCTGCTCTGTTGACGTGCATCTACCATAAAGGTACTGTGTTTCTCAACAATCCTTCTGTATTACAAATGTCTCATACATAGTAATTTATTTTTACAGACAGCCATCTACTATATACATTGGGCTGCTATATTTAAAGGCTGGTATCAGGGGTTTTATTTTGTTTGAGTGTGGTTTATGTCTCTGCTAGATGCTGACTCAGAGGGCTGGTCTACCGCCCTAGTAAAGAAATGGTTGCAGACCGACTTCAATCCGACAGCTTTCGCTAAAATGCTTTTCACTCCGGGATATCCGGGACAGTGAGTTCGATACACACCACACATCATTGTGCCATGCACGTAGATGTCCTGAGCCTTCTTTGTTTTAGAGCTGCAGAGATTATTATTGCTAGGGATGGCATGATCCAGTTTTTTCAGTCCCGATACCAATACAGATACCTGCACTTTGGGTGTTGACTGAGGAAGAAACTGGGAAGCATGTTTTGTGTAAGGAACAATCAGGCAAACATTGCGTTCTTAACTTTGTAAAACGTAATGTAACATGGGATATATATGAATATAAGGAATATACTGTACATAAACACCCTAGAGCAAAAGGCTAAAACAACCCTAACCACCCTTGTAAAACATGTTTGTACTAATCTAAACTGGTAGCTGTACTAATCTAATCTCTGATGTAAACATGTCTCTCACTAGAGCTGAACGTGGTGCTGTAACGTCAGCAGAACAGGCAGAGCAGGAAGCTCTTTACCGCCCAGAAGAGTCGATGCAGATAAATCCTGATGGTGTTATTCTTTGTGTTGTTATAATTCACATGGTCTTGTTATATACGATACAACTGATGGTGACCTCATCTCCTCTGTAGCCCCACCCTGTATACAGGTACCATGTGAGGACCTGAGTGTGGAGCCTGGCCAATCAGCTACCTTCACTGCCATCATCACAGGAAGACCTGCCCCTCAGATAAAATGGTACAAGGTATGAACGCTGCTCTTCAAAAGTCTAAAGAAAAAACAACAGTTACTGGTATATATCTACATTAGGCATTGGCCTTGAAATAATCTCTTCTTTTTGTGATTGGAGGATGGAGAAGAAATATCTGCCAATGAGAATGTGGTGATAGTCCGGTATGGTGCCCGTTGCTCGGTGACGGTGGTGTGCTCTAAGGCAGAGAGTGGTGGGATCTACACCTGCTTTGCCTACAGTGAATGTGGCCATGACTCATGCCAGGCCCAGCTGACTGTGGACGAAGGTTGGAGCTCTATAGCTACTACTGGTCTAGTGGGTCTGTTTACAGTAGTAAATACACTGGCAACTCCACTATAAAGCATTGCTCACATGTTATACTGGTGCTCTTCCTGCTAAAATGAATTCCAGGGTCACATTTCAGTTAGTCTTGCAGAGCCAGCCTTTACTTACGAAAATTCTGGACACAGTGCTGGCTAACTGCATCAAGACCCGCCTACTTGACAGGAGGGTATTTTGATTGACCAACTACATAACTCATTGACCATGTTGGGTGTTAAACTTATACAGAGGAATATGTTGGGAAACTAATCGACACAACTCTGGCTGTTTGAAGGTCTTAAACTAAAAATTGAAATGAGTAAATAAAGCACTGCACTAGCGTCGCACTGGAATTATGGATACAGAATTAAATGAATATTGACAGTATCACTTCTCAAAATGCTGTCGAGCTTACAGGGATACTGTATAGAGCAGAACATACTTGACTTTACTTTTCCAAAGAATCAGAACACAACAGTGGCCACTTTACTGGCAAATGGAGTGTTATGCTTGCATGCACACAGCCTTGTGGTGTGTTTGTAGGTCCCCTGGCGCTCCAGGAGAGTGAGGTGGAGCTCAGGAAGAGGAGGAGGCTTTTCTCTGTCTATGAGGTGCACCAGGAAGTTGGAAGGTGAGAGATTGAGGTTGGAGTCATTTTGGAGACTTGACCTTCAGTCTACCTGGAACTCACTGCAAGAGGACCTACAGCTGTAGTCACATCATGTCACATCTGTGTGCGTGTGTGTGTGTGTGTGTGTGTAGGGGTACGTTTGGGGTGGTGAAGCGTGTGCTCCACAGGCAGACCGGGGAAGGCTTTGCTGCCAAGTTCCTACCCCTGAGAAGCAGCACCAAGACCAGGGTGTTCCAGGAGAGGGACCTGCTAGCTCGCCTGGCCCACCCCAGAGTGGCCTACCTGCTGGACTTCTTCTGGACCAGGCGCACCATGGTCCTGGTCACGGAGCTGTATCCTTCTGCTTCACTGTGTACCAGTGCACATGAATAGTGGGCCGTCTTGAGTAGGCTAATGCTAGGGTGCTCATGGTCTCTGAAGCGTGGGAAGACCAGAAGATATGTTTACTCCTAATAGAAAGTGAATGTTAATATTAATCACGCTGGCTGGGAAGAGCATAATCCTGTTATTTATTTCAGTGTACACCATTTGATCAACTTTGCTCGATTTTAAAGGGGCACTCATCAATTGTGTGGCTGCACAATATTTAGCTTGTTGGAAAAGGTAAACACAACTGCAGGAGTGTGAGAGGAAGGGCTCTCGCTGGGCAGACAGAATTGTTGCTGTGCTTCCTAAAAGATTTAAGGGTGCTTTAGAATGTGATCATGTCTGTGATATATCAGTGTTAAGTTCTGTGCTCCTTAACCACAGTCCAGCTGTTGCTCTCATGGCCTTCTGGACCATTTGCTGTTGAAAGAAATCGTCAGTGAGAGAGAGGTACATATCTTACATACACAGAAAGACTTGAGTAAGGCTTTTCTAATCTGCCCAGATATGATACATTGTGCATAATATAATAAGTAAAATAATAGCATAGCATAAAAATCAGTATAGAAAAACAAATCTTTACTAAAACAGGAGAGGGAAGGACACAAACACATGTAAATTCCAGGGGTTAAATCAAACAGAAACCTGGAACAGACACACGACTAAATACAGGAAAACAAGACATGTCCTTTGGACAGAGCATAGCATGGGACAGGTGAAAACATTACACAATCAACATGAGGGCAGTGACACCAAAACAAATACATATGGACATTTTTAGACAATAATACTATATAATAGATTTAAACTTTAAAATGTTCCTTAAGAATTGAAATAATCTCACAACCCTTCATAGTCCCCCAACCCCCACGTTGACAACCATTGTGCTGTGATGTTTTAGATTCAGTTATTCATCAAACAAATCCTGGAAGGGGTTGATCACATTCATAATATGGGCATCTTACACCTGGACATCAAGGTGCGTGTTTGGCTTTCTTGCACCGTATGTCATGCTATAACACTTAACGTGCTGGTTCACATTGAAATACATATAACTGATGTGCAGTATATGTTGAATCCCTGCAGCCCGAGAACATCTTAATGGTGTATCCACCCAGAGATGACATCAAGATCTGTGACTTCGGCTTCAGCCAGGAAATAGACACGTCCAGACACCAGTACAGCAAGCTGGGTTCACCAGAGTTTGTGGCCCCTGAGATTGTTCACCAGGAACCAGTCACTACTGCCAGTGATATATGGTGGGTCCAAACCATCAGACCACCGATGAAGTCAATGTCCATGTAATTTGCTTGTGACAAGCACTGACATGCGTAAGACACACTTACACTTAAATTAGTATAATGTAGTAAACCCCATTCTTCTCACTCATGGTAGCAACATATTTGACTAAGGGCTGCATGTTCCATATTATATATTCCACTTCTACTGTAAGTTTGAAGCATTATAAGATATGTCTGGTTCTTTCTTTCAGGCCCGTGGGCATTATAGCCTATCTATGGTGAGCATCACTTTTTGGAAATCCTTGTATTATGTTACACATGTAATACATGAGTAGATCTTTTATGCTTTGCTCTTCCTGCTAGCCTGCTGTGTCGGTGCCCATTTGTGGGCGAGACAGACCGTGAAACCTTGCTGAGGGTGGGCGAGGGGACCCTCAACTGGGATGCTCCTGATGTCCTAAACAGAAGTTCCCAGGCTCAGAAATTTGTCTACATGGTGCTGCAACCAGAGCCAGTGTAAGACACATGCTCCTTGCGAATGACGTTGGAACAGAGGTCCTAGTCAGTTTAAACCGTACAAGTAAATAATCAATATATGTGCACCCATATTGTTTTGATGTAGTTATATATGGAGGTGTCCTGCCTGCAAGTTATGATAAATGTGTCACTGTTAATCATCAAAATATTATTGTCTTGTTTAGGAAGAGGCCATCTGCTTTTGAGTGCTTGAGCCATCAATGGTTCCAGGTCAGGTGATAGCTATCACACATGCATGATAGGTCATGCATTAATCGTGTTCATCCACTCATGATTCCCTCTGACTGAACCTTTAACAGGAGGATCAGAGGGAAGAGACACATGCGATAAACACCGGCAGTTTGAAACGCTTTATCTCAAAGAGGAAATGGCAGGTAAGACGCCTGGAGCAACAGCTCCATCTACAGGTTGAAAACGTATCGATGATGCATAAGGCATAGCGATCTCACGTGGCATACACACACACACGCACGCACGCGACGCAGGACGTAGGACGTAAAGAAATGGTCTCTGTGTGTCTTGGTCCCCAGCACTCGCTGACGTGCGTCGGCTCGGTCCTCACGCTGCGACCCATCCCAGAGCTGCTGGACGCCCCCCTCAGGGAGACGGCGGTGACGGAGCCCCGGGAACCCAGCAGCGGCTCCCTGAGCAGCGGCTCCTCCTCGGAGCAGGACGAGGCTGACTGGGACGTGTTCCAGCGCCGCAGCCCCACGGACGAGGAGGAGCAGCAGGAGGGGGAGGAGACAGCCCTGCTCCCCAAGGAACAGGAGGGGAACGAGTGCAGTGGGCATGTCCCAGGGCGGAGCCTCAGCAGCCCCTCCGTGTGGTCAGAAGGGAAGGAGGGGGCCCGCGTGCCCCGGGCCTGTGTGGTCCGCAGCACCTTCTCCAGCACGTGCCAGCAGCTGTCGCCCATGTCGGCCCGCCACATGGCCCTCAGGGACACTTTCCGGGCCAGGAAGCAGGAGCGGGGGGGCCGCTGGAGGAGGAGGAGGAGCAGTGTGGCGGGCGGCCGCCTGGCGTGCTGCCTCAGCGAGCCGCTCATCGAGTACGTGGAGGAGGAGGTGGTGGTGGCGGGCGGCGACGCCAACGCGGCCCCGCGCAGGAGGAGTCGATCGCTGGACGAGTACCGGCGGCCTCCCACGTCTCCTGAACACACAGTGCCCGCGGGGAAGGAGGAGGAAGAAGTGGGGAGGAGCTTGACAGCCCCCGGCCGTGTGTCTGTGTCCAGGACAGGCAGCTTGGGAAGAGGCCCTGGCCTGGCTGAGGAGCGCATGGCCCTCACCCTGGAGCATGCTGCCTCAGAGTCCTCCAGCACACTGGGCTCCTCTGAGGAGCTGGGCCATGGTCCAGCAGGCAAGCCCAAGTCAGGAGAGCCCTGTACGCCCCAGGAGAAGGCTGTGGTCGCTGCATCGGGCTGTTTCTTCCAGCCGATGGATGTTCATAAAGCCGGGGGTCTGTCTCCCAAGGCACCACCGAGGAATGGCGCGTGCTCCAATTCTAGCGTGACAAGCGGGATTTCTGGCCATCTTGAAAGGGTCGTGCCAACGACACCAAGCCCCAGCCCCAGCATGTGTTCTCTCCAGGCCCCAGAGAGGCCTCCGAGGGCCCGGGATGCCAAACAAAGCCAGGGCCTTCAGAGACATGCATCGGCCCCAGCTCTTGAGGCCAGGCCGCCCACAGGAAGGTCCCCCAAGCTTGGACTGCTTCAGATCTTTCGAAGGAAGTCGTGGACGGGGCGTTCCTACTCCCAGCTGGAGAACGCAGAGATGGGACCCACCTTGGGAGAGATCATGAAGCCTGACACAATGTCTCTGAGGCAGAAGATGAGAGCTTCAGCCTCCAGTCTAACCAAGCTCTTCTCCACATCCTCCAGTAAGGAAGACTTGAGTAACAGAGGTTAGCTATTGAACAACAGGTCAACTTGGTTGCTCTCAAGAGGGGAATTATACTGTATAGTCCAGCATAATGATTCCAAATATACCTCCTGTAGCTGTGATACAGTTGTGTAACTGCATGTGCTATGTTCTTATGCTCATCGTGTAAGCTTGTGTCCTCTGTCTCAGGGCCAATAGTCAAAGGTACACCAACCCTCACACCTGAAAGAGAGCGACGCTCAGCTTTGGAGAACCCGAAGAAGAAGGCCTCAATGTTGCTGTCTTCCTTTAAAATACCAACTTTCAAGAGGCGTAAAAGTATAAAATGGTTAATGTTTTTCGTCTTATTTTTGTGTCCAATGAAAGCTTGACAGCTCACCCTTGTGTGTATGCTGCTGGTCCATGTTCTCCCAGAGCTGTCAGTCCAGCCCAGCAGGCCAGATGTGATCCAGTTAGATGGAGGGGGCTTTCTCCTGGTGTGGAAGCCCGCCCAGTCCAGTGAGCCTCCTGTGTACTGTGTACAGTACACAGGAGGAGCAGATGGTGCGTGAGCAGTAATTCGGCATATGTCCTAAGGCTTGTGATTAGAGGTCTTCACGGGTCCTACGAGACCCAACCCGGTCGGGTCCAACTTTTGAGTGTTTGACTCAGCTCTAGGTCGGGTCTGACATAAATGCTATGATTCTTGGGTAAATGTGATTTACCAACTGGACCTGATAATGAATTAATACATATTTTTACACAACTGTATCTTAATATATATAAAGAAGCAATTACAAAATGTTGAAACCGAAAAAAATAAAAAAGTTTCTGTCATGGTTTGACGAAATCGAATACTGTAGGTCCAGCCTTGGCTTCCGTTGTTAAGTCTAAATTATTAACAAAAACATTTTTGACCAAAATAATTTTGCTTCCTTTTAACATTTGACAGCAGTGTGAGTGTGGGAACCTCTGCATCCCTCAGCCAACTTTTCTGCACTATTTCTTGACTATTGACGGCGACATGCCTGACATGGCCTATTGCGACATCATTTTTATTATTAAGGTTCTGTTTATTCTTTCGGTACTCAGCAGGTCTTTTGGCCCCGAAAGAGTATGGGTCTGTTTAAACCAAAATCCACAGTACTTCTCGGATAGGGGTCTGTTTGGAATGGATTGCAATCTCTATGTTTTTAATTTATGCAAATCTGGTCGGGTGAGAAATGCTTTAGTTAATTTCTGATCAGGGACAGTTTTTGTGACCCGTGAAGACCTCTACTTGAGTGTGGCGGGGGGTGGGGGGGGGGGGGGGGGGGGGGTT
>JAODLL010007123.1:0-32115 GCA_026546735.1 Forbesichthys agassizii
TGCTGATGCTCCAGATACTCAACTAGCTCAAAGGAAGGCCAGTTTTATAGCTTCTCTAATCAGCACAACAGTTTTCATCTGTGCTAATATAATTGCACAAGGGTTTTGCAATCATCAATTAGTCTTTTAACATGATTAGCTAACACTATGTACCATAAGAACACAGGAGTGATGCTTGCTGGAAATAGGCCTCTGTACACCTATTTAGATATTCCATAAAAAATCTGCTGTCTCCAGCTAGAATAAAAATTTACCACATTAACTATGTCTAGACTGTATTTCTGAATAATTTAATGTTATCTTCATTAAAGAAAATTGCTTTTCTTTAAAAAATAAGGACATTTCTAAGTGACCCCAAACTTTTGAACGGTAGTGTATGTAAGTATGTATGCATTGCATTTCATGCATTGCATAGCATTGCATTGCATTGCATGCATTGCATTGCATTGCATTGCATAGCATTGCATTGCATTGCATAGCATTGCATAGCATTGCATTGCATAGCATTGCATAGCATTGCATTGCATAGCAAACATGATCTAGCGTTCCACTTCAGAAAGTCAAACAAACACTGTATCAGAGGCTGGGTTACACCTTGAACCCCGTTGAGCCCTCTCTTACCTTGCATAATCCCCACAGTGCGGAGCATCTGTAAGATCATGGCCAAGCGAGCCCTGAGGAACAACCGGCTGGGCTCGGCACTGTCCTGGAGCATCAGGGCCAAAGATGCTGCGTTTGCCACCCTCATATCAGAGAGGTCAGTAGTGCCCTCCTTAAGAAAGTCTCAGTCATAACATGGACACACCGTAAATTCATACGAGTATTGGTTACACACACGAGGTATACCGTTTTGAAGGGTATGACTGGGTTAGAAGAATTGATTTGTTTGGATGGTTATTATGGACACAAAAGGAAGCCATTTTCAGTGAAAGGCACACTCCCGAGCTTATAAACAGATTATTTCTACATTGGACAGCATTTGTTTTTCTCTGAAACAGTTCAGTAATCTACATTAAAATCCTAGTAATTAGCAACTATTTCATAACAATCTCATTATGGATATAATGTTCTGTAGCTATGCGTCAATACAGAATGTGTGCAACCTCAATATCAGATGGAATCGTGACCTTTAAATCAGAATTTAATTGTGCCCTCATGCCCAGGCATGACATGACATGACATTGTCTATCAAGCAATATGAGGACAGCATAGTCCCCTTATTGTGTACTGTATTTGGGGCATTGAAGATGTGTAGTGGCACCCTGTAACTATAGTGTTACTGTTATTTTAACAACACATTCCGTAGTATTGTGTTTTCGACAGGGCAAGGCCAGTATACATGTGGTAGACCCAGAATAGTCCCGGCATTATCAGCATAGATGAACTCCCTCATAAGCTTTGTACTCCTCCACATGAAAGCTCCTCATTGTCAGGGAACAGCCAGCCCACCCCCTCTGCAAGTTGTCTTAACTCAAGTGCATGTGTGTGTGTATCTCAGGTTTCTGCAGGACTACTGTGCCAAAGGAACCTTCTCTGATCTGGACTTGATAGACAACCTGGGCCCGGCCATGCTGCTCAGCGACAGGCTCACATTCCTTGGTATACTTGGCCGCAGAACACATACACGAACACACACACACACGTATACACACACAGTATGCCCTATCACTCACATTAGAATGTTTACTAGCCTACATCTGTAATTCCTTCTCCTTCCCTGCCCTCACGAGTCTTTAGACATCACACACACAAACACACAACACACGCACAGCACTGATAAGGCCTTGCGCTGCTGCTTATATCAACAGCATGCGACAGCAGAATTGACCAGACTCGCTACATCTTTCTATTTTATACACAGTATTCTTTGAGCCCATATGATATCAGCATAGCATAATTCTACTTGAGGTAAATAGTTTGTACTGTGTGTAGTCCTTGATTTGTGTCTGGGGTATTCTTCTGGTTGTACCCAGCGTTCCAAAAACATTTCGGGCCTCATGTACGTACGTACGTTAGCGAGCGCAACGTAAATCGTCACGAGCGCAGCCTGAACACAGATAGCGCACGCTGTGCCATTGCATTTTACGTTGAATGTACTAAACTTGCGACCGATCACGTAATCTGTGCTTGGTGCCGCCCTCTAAACTTGGCATTAACGCGGCGAGTGGTCTGGTCTATGTTCCAGCCATATCCGTACCAGCAGACTCAGTAAAAGAAAACAAGTTTAATGATCATGAAGCAGGCTAGACCTTTTAAAAATATATATATTGTTAAACCTAGAGATAAAGGGAATAATTCTACCTTAAAATAATCATTTTTGGGTGACTAAAATATAAATGAAAGAAGTGGAATAAACATTTATTTTAACAACACACAAACAATCAAATCCTTAAGCACTTCTCTCCAGGGCCTGTGTGTCTTTGTCTTGCTCGAGATTAACCGTGCCGTTGCTTGCCTCTCCTGTTCAAAGAAACGCGCTAAATGGAATAACACCTGCTTTTCAGAGGCTTGTGCTTTGCATTGCAGTTTTAGCCATATGCGGGCTGTTGCTATGTTTTTAGGTTTTAAGTGTGACGAAATTGCACCTAAAACGGGTACTTAGGCTACTTGCACTGTTCTACCACTTCCCTCAGAGCCTTGTGCAGATGCGTTGTTGGGGTTCTGAGGGCGTTATAATATGTTGTCTTTATGCTGTATATCCATCCATGTGTTAACGTCAGCGGGTGTATTTTAGAGAAACGACATCAGCTGAATGTGCAGAAAATAACATGTCCATTATCGGAGCATTATTACGATGCACTACAACAGCTGCTGTAACTGGCCTCTTGCACACATCCTTCAACAGGCAAATACCGCGAGTTTCACAAGCTGTACGCAGAGAAGCAGTTTGCAGTGGCTGCCAAGCTGCTCCTCTCCCTCATGATGGCAAAGATCGCCCCGCGCAGCTTCTGGAACACCCTGCTGACCGACGCCCTGCCTCTGCTGGAGCAGAAAGAGGTGACGGGGAAAGCAAGCAGGAAGGGAGTGGTTGCAGTCCAGAGTGTTGGCACTATAGCACTGGTTAGCGGTTTGTCTTGAGCCTGGAGCTCAGACAGATGAGGTTCATTACGAGATCACGCTGAAGGCTATTTTCTGGGTTATTGATGAGCATCCCGACCGCAGTTTGAAGAGCATGTAGACATGCATGTAAACTTGATTGACACAAGCCGTACATTATTTAATTCATCTTGTACATGCATAGTAAATAACTTGGATAAATGTCTTATCACTATGAACCAGCAAGACATGCAATCCCCCTTGCTCTCTTACATTCAGGTGATCTTCACAGCAGACCAAACCCATGAGCTGATGTTCTGTCTAGAGGAGCTCACCTCCTCAGCCCCAGCTAGCACAGAGAGAGTCATGCAGGTACAACTCACTGGTCACAACTGGCAGCCTATGATCATATAGATGTGTCATAAGTATACATTTTGATGTGTAAAACATACTAAAACCCTCAAATCCTTCCGCTGGTGCATGGTCAAAAACATTTGTCATTATATTTATGGCACCATGATTGATTAGGAATGTTCAGGATTCTCAACCGGACAGACACCTGCCAACCAATGCCATGTTTTAATAATATAACCATTGGTTAGACCTTACAGTTGCTTTGGTTTTCACCTTACAGGAGGAAGACATTGAGGTTACCAAGGTAGAGCTCCTGAGGCTAGCATTGGCCAGGAATCTGGCTATGGCTATAGTTAAAGAAGGAACCGTGGAACTGTGAAGTACCTTTTGCATTCTTTTGTACAGTTTGAAATATACTTTGATAATAAATACGTTCCATGATATATTCTTCATGCTGCTAAATGTTCATTTCGACAGTTGTGAGTGTGTGATGAGAATTCATACTTATGGCAAATAATTTTAAAGAAATATTTATTCCTTCATGCAGCAAACGAACAGCACATCCTACAGTATATATACACACAACTGTGCACTCAAGAACTACACATCACATTTATCAAGTAACCGGACACAGAAGATAAGTACAATGAACTATGTACAATAAATACCATAGACTACCAGAGAAGAGACCGCAGTGAAGGAAGTTAGGTGGATGAATGCAGTTTTAGGTGAATACTGTATGACACTACAGTCTCATACTATGTAACTGTTACAGACTGAGAAGTAATTGGCCTGTTGGCATGTTTTTTACTCTTTTGAACTCACAAGATTCAGTGATACACTGAAATACTACTACTTCAAATAAATGACATAATACTGAACTTAACAAAACCAAAATCCGCTGCGGGAAAAGTTTGATCTGAAATATCACATTAAATAAATAAAATTCTAGAAAGAAAACCAGTGTTAGTGTACATTTACAATCACAAATCATAATACCATGAAGGGACTACGTTATTTATCCAGACCTCGGCCAAGAAAGACCACTTTACCATCTAATCTGATGATTTTAACAATTTTAATTAAAATAGACCAGCTGATATAACTCACGTTTTCACAATGCAGAAAATCCTGACGGTTTAACACATAGCCGCTTTATATGCACTAAAAGAATTACCCATAAAAAGATGCAGGTATTGTTATCAAATACTGTATGTCAGTTACACATCTCATCTAACTGAACCTTCATGTAATTTTTTTCCCATATTTATACATAATGGTTTATCAACAATATACCATTTTAAATTATCAGATTTAAGTATATGTATTCTGTGTGCAAGCCTGTGTAAGTTATTTCATTGTAAAAGTACATTCTTACACTGTAAAATATAGTGGTCCATCAACTAATAATGGCCTTAACGTCAGCTCTAAATTGTTATTGACAGTATCTTCTACAAAGCGTTAAATACACTAGGCTAAAATGTTTGCATTAGTAACACTACTTCTTGCCGGTCATGGGCTGAGGTCTTGTGCAATGATCCTTTATAGTATATATTAAACTAAAGTTCAACTTAGGCTAAAATATATCCCCAATTTGTCCCCCCCCTAACGCCAGTTTATGTGAATGCAGTTCTGACCATTCCACAAATCTCCTTGATTACAGTAACAGTACTGTACGTCAAGATTAGTAGTCATGTTTTGTATTGCAGAATGTCCAGTACAAGTCCATGTTAGCTGAAAGGTAGCTTTAGGTTGGTTCTGTAACAACAGTTTCTCCACCCAAATCCTGCTCCTTCCCCAGCCTCTCTCTCTCTCTCTCTCTCTCTCTGGGATACATGTGCTTCTGACACAAACACCCCTTCATGAAGAATGAGTTGGTATGTCCCTGTTGTGTGGTGGCAGGCCAGAGCACTGCTATAGGCAGCCCCAGGTCTCAGGAGGGGGGAACTGGTCTACCTCTCCCACCTCGTTGCACAGATGGTCTCCCAGCCTGAAAGCCAGCTTGTAGCGCAGACGCACCTTCTCCTGTGAGGACGCAGACACACGGCTGTCTGTTCGGGGGTCCATCTAGCCTGTGAGCCCTAACATCATATCCTAGCCTCCTATCTACTGGGGCTGTAATGGAATATCTGAAAATGTATTGAATTCATACAGTAGCATTAAATACAGTCATTGTTCAATTACATCAATGACTGCACTCTCTTTCCACACACACAAGCTTGTTTCAATTCTGACATTCCTATTGGACATGCAAAGTCATGTACTTGGCTGAGCCAATCAGAGAAAGAGAGTGTTGAGTCTTAGGTAGAAGTGAATGTGACGGCTTTTATTCTGCATAGTGTAGTAATAAAACTGGTTGTGCATAAACAATGCAATGTAATGGTGAATGAAAAAGCGAGAGGTATGTATGCGTACCTTGGTAGGGTTGGCCAACAGCATGATCTGGGTGATGGAGGCTGGGGGCAGGATGGGGTTAAAGGGCGCCAGCTCTGTTCCAGAAGGAGGCTGCAGCTTTACCTTCATCGACTGCAGCGGGGTTCATGTCAGAGTGGCGTCGCTAGTGTGCACCGTACAATACAGTGTGACAACGAGAGCTTGTGTGTGGTTTGGGTGTCGGACGTCTCTCACCTTGGGCACAGCGGCCTGCAGTACCACATTGTGGACAGGCAGGGGCGCCGTGTTGAGCATGGACACAACCATCACCAGCACGTCAGGCCTGCCGGGGGGGCAGTTGGACGCAAAGTTGAGCAGCACGCGGACCCCGTCCTTGTCATAGGCCGTCACAGGCAGCACTTTACCTGGGGAAGCAGCCAATCACAGGCCGTTGGTACGTACACTATAGTACTGCAGCAGACCCTTTACACAGGCGTGAAGGTAAGCAATGGTAATCATAGGGACAGGGTGATCTGGAAACGAGATTATTTTATCAGCTCGCATATGGAATGGACAGCTAGCAAATTGAGTAAATATTTTCTTAAACTGACAAAAGTTTATTATCTTAATATATACAAAAGCAACAAATAAAGAGAGCCTAGCCAATCAGCCAATGAAACAAAAAAGTTGGAAGGTAACTGGTCTGATTGGTATAAATGCAAAGACGTCAAGCATTTGAAATGGCGGTAAACTATTGTAACACTGAATGGTTAAAGGCTGACAAAACCCAAGTGAGGGGGTCTGGTTACGCTGTGGGCTACACCAGGCTACCAATCAAAATGCTACAAAATACAAAACATTATGCACAGAATGTCATCACACTACCTCAACGTGCGTGTTGTGATCTGAGCTTCTCTGTTCTTTGATTTCATATCCAGGCCGGATGCACGTGCATGTAAGGGCGTACACTCACAATAGGCCCAGTTGCCTTGAACTGTGCATGAGCACGATTGTCCCCCCTCCCCATTCACTCCCCCGCTGGCCTGCACCCACACTGCAGCTAACATTCAGGGCCAGGGCAGACCAGAGTGTTCCCTTTGCCGCCAGGCTGTTTGTAATGAAACAACTGAGCGATCACAAACTAGTCAAACGAACCGCACTTTGGGGTCAAACATGCTCAGGCGCGGTTTAACTGGGCCAAGTGTGAGTACGCCCTTAGAGCATGTTAGTGCATGTATGTGGCCCACAAAGGATTTTGTATTGTCTGAGAGCAGGTGCGCTTAGTGTGACATCTAGTGGTAAAAAGTAATATAGAACCACTTTAACAAGGACTCCTGATATTTCATGGTGGACAACTACTGTATAATATACAGTAGGTCTTTTTTTATTTTTTTTATGACGGTGATGTGACTACTGTTAGGAATGGGTGACACTTAAGACAATAAAGACAATCTAATCTATTATAGCCACCCATCAAATACTCACTTGGTCTGATGGCCTCCAGAGGAATGTGTATGTTGCCCAGGGAGACCTCTGCTCCTCGGGAAGGGCTGCCATGGAGATGTGGGGGTACCTCTGCTCCTCTGGAAGGACTGCCCTGGAGATGACGGGGTCCAGCGGGGCTGGGGGACAGGGAGCGGAACAGCGGGCTGGCAGGGGCGGAGCTCCACTGGGCGGCCTGAGCGTGAGACGGCGCTGGGGAACCGGGCGCGCCGGTGTGCAGGAGAGCTGCGGAGGGGGCAAGGCCCCGCCCTGACATGGAGGGGGGCGTCGCCGCTGGCATGGCAAAGCCACCGCCCCACGTCTGGCCGGGCATGCTGGGAATAAATAGTCACATTTGATGTGTTACAATGGGTTATTAACGCAGTAGTGAAACATAACGATTCATTTAAAGTTGAAGATTAAAATATATTTCGTTTTCAAGAATAAACTCTTTAACGACAAATAATAATTTCCAGAAAGACCTTGTTAAAACTACATAGATAAGTGGTCTACCAAAAGGACCTAATAAGGGACAAATGCAGTCATATTATGAAATATAAAGTACAGTAAAGGTGTTTTATTGTCCAGGTGTGTTCAAGAGTCTGCTTGGTAATCCTATGGGAAGAAGACATACCTCTTGTGTTCTCCAAAGCCCAGCATGGCCAGATCCTGCAGGTCCTGCAGCGTAGTTGTGACCACGGGCTGTCCAGCCGGGGGTAAAGGGGTACCTGGCTGAGCTACAGTACCAAACAGGTCTAGACCCGGCTCTGGTGCCTGGTGGAAAACATGGAGGTAAATGTTATGTTATGTGTTATAATGACCCCAGAAGCAAACATTTCCTCCCTGACTCAGTTTATATTTAAAACAACTGTGTGAGCCCATTAACTCTTTTTAGAGATGTTTGTGGACACATATCAAGGAGTGTACCTTTAAGTAGTCCACTGTGAGATGGCTTAAAGCCCATTTATGCTTCTGCGTCAAAGCTACGCCGGCAGTTACGGAAAGGGCGTAACCGTCGCGTGAGGCTATAGCGTACCTAAGGCATAGGCTGACGTGCACCTCTCCAAAAATGTAACTACCCATACGTTGATTTGACGCAGCAGTTTTGTGGATTGAAGCCCATACGCCAGAGTAGTACTGTGGAATTTGGTAACTTTGGGACGTTGATTACAACGCCATAGCTTTCATGCATGCACAGACAGTCTCCCTTTGACAATCCTGGTATAATTGTTTGATTCGCTGGAAAGAAACGCTTTTATATGTCTTGCTTGAGCATTATTAACCCAGACTAGCCTAAGACTGCACCTGACAAAAGGCGGATTTTCCTTGGATTTCCTTATTGTACGGGCAGCGAAAGGCAGTCTTTTATAAATACTATTTTGTATTGGCACATATCATTTTCTATGCTATATGTTGGTGATTCTCTGGAAATAAATATTTTTATATGCTAATTTCAAAACATTTACACTCAATTTGTGTTCTAATTCAGGCACGTTTTAAACATGTTACTTCCCCATTTTGCCGCTTCATGTCAATCGCATGTGCACTCAATGTGCACAGGTCCGTGCGGCCGACGCAGAAGCATAACATGTTGAACCTACGTCGTAGCTGACGCCGTAGGCAAGACGTAAATTTGACGCAGAAGCATAAATGGGCCTTTAGAGTTAAGTGAAGGTATGGACAACAAAAACCTGTATGCAAACTAGAAGTTTGAAATTAGCAGGAGAGGACTGTACCTGTGGCTGCAAAGAGCTCCATTGATTGGCCATTTCCTTGAGCATGGGTATTGATTGGCCACTCAGAGAAGGAGCAGGGTCATTTAGCCCTAAAGGAAACAAGTGCATCAACACAAGCACTCCATATGTGCCTTGAACTATAAGGAATCAGGTTTGCATGTCAAAATGCAAAGTCAATCTACTTAAAATGTCTCTTATGTGACTGTAGTCTGTCACTACATGTCACATCAAGCTGACCGGTGCATGTTGGTGCATGAAACATTTGCTTTTAACATGAGATCCTGGTGCTTGGTGTGACATCTAGTGGCAGATTATCATATATAATTTAGCTGCTATAAAATAGAGTTTCTTAGAAACTGTCAAAATTGTAAATGTATGGGAAGGGCAGTATACGTTGTTAAAAACATATTTAACATTACATATTCATTTTTATGAATAATATGTATATATGTCTAAAAATATAGATACATAGCAGTAATTACAGGGGCTGCTCACCTCCGAAAGGACCAATCAATCAATCTTAATCACACTGTATGTATACGGGTATATGAAGTGTGGGACTGTTACATTCAGGTTGCCATATAAACACTATTTAGTGTTGAGTTACCTAAGGACAGTAGTTCATCGTCGAGGAGCGACAGTGCAGAGAAGGGGTTGTCACCGCCCACATGGCTGGGGCTGCTGCTCTGACTGCCCTGAGAACCCACCAGCCGCTTTGGAGGCGGAGGCAGGACAGGGATGGGGAAAGCCATTGGATTGGTTGAGACGAGGTCAGCAGCGAGGGTGGGAGGGAGAAGGGGAGCAGGCTGAGGGGGGCTCGGAACGTCAATGCCAGCTAGGTCGATCAGGGTCTCGGTCGTCTCCCTGTTCCCTGGAGGTATAGTTGAAGAAATAAATGGAAAAACGGATTCTCATTGTAAAAGCATTTAACAAACAACAATTTTTTTTTAATTTGCCAGTAAAAATACAGTGTGTGTCTCACCATTACTGGCTGTAGATTTAAACTCCTCTGTTTCTCCATTAACCACCTGACCCTCGACAATCTTCTTATAAGAGTTGATGACTCTGGAGAGGTCATCGCTGGCCTGCAGTATCTCCCCTGAAGTGTTAAGTAAGTTTGAAAGGACACATGAGAATTACAAAATCTTTACAATGATTTCCCCAACATTAAGGTGAACAATTAACATATTGTTCTCACCCAAACTCGAGTCATTGTCTTCTGTCTCGGTCGCCATTTTGAAAGCAGCCCGCCTCAGCTTGTCACAACGCTCATACAGTTCCTAGAATAAGGGAGAATGAAAACAAAAACCTTAATTACCCCTTGTGTATGCAAAGTCTGTAACCCTTGTGATGCAAATATTCATTCAATGCAATATTATTGATCTCTGAAAAAGTACTGGCTATGTACATATATTGCACAATAAATCGATATAGTAATTATTGTGACCGGCCTAGTGTGTGTGTGTCTGTCCACAGCAAACCTTAAGGATCTCTCTGTCGGAGTCCGTGGAGCTGTCCTTGTCATAGTGCGACAGCATCTCAGAGAAGAGCTTGACGTTAATGTTCACCTCCTCCAGAGTGTGCAGGCGCTTGCTCACTTTCTGCACTCGAGCATCATCCTGATCACAAAATGCAGCATCATATACACTGTGAATATAACATATATCAAACATAGTATCTATGTATGTATGTAAACACATGCAAAAATATTTATATTCAAATATGGCTTATTGCATTTAGGCTGTGTGATATTCCAGTAAACATGAAACATGTCCATAAACAGAAATCAGCTCATGAAATACAATCAGCGTAGCACATCTAATATTTATCAAAGTGTACTCTAATTAAGCAACATACAGAGACGCTACAAAGTGAGTTAATAACGTAAAATAGGTCATGATAAATTGTTATATTTTCAATGAGGGATACTGTAATAATCACAGTAGTACAATTATCCAACAGTGGTTCAGTGTTAATCGAAAACCTTTTGAATATCCATGCTATACTGTTGCTCCAGAATACCGTATTTAACATCTGTACACAACACCTTTTTGAACACATTCTAAAAGTTCTTAAGCAGAGAAGGCCCCGAAGCTCTCGCAAACAAAATAATGCATATCAAACAAGCTTCTGGCCTCAAACCCTGTAGAGAGCAGCAGCGATGAGACACTGCCGTACAATGCAGCACACCTTGTCAATCGTGTTTCACTGTTCTCAGGATCCGTGAAAAAAGAATGGCCTGGATCATCTGTCTGAGACTACAGGGTTATAGAAAGTCTCACCTCTTTCACCATGTTCTTGATCAGCCTGTTGGCTTCCTGGAGGTCTTCTGGGTTTTTACTCCGAAGCAGCTCAGCAAGAAGCTTTGCATGCAAATAGAGCAACAAAGGTTTAAATTCAAAACTACCATAAAAATAGTAAAAGGCATATTTTATTAGACAATAATACCTGATTCAGGTTTTGAAATAACCTTCAGTCATGAACATTAAAAAAATATTTTGGAGGGCAGGGGGCTTTGGAAACCACTGCTCTAAAGTTAAAATAGCAAGAATACTATGTTTTCCTGTAGTGTCTGACCTTTCCCATGTCTTCATTGTCAAACACAGGGTTCTTTGGCCGTGTGGGAGGAGAGGGAATCAAAGTCTTGTCCAGTGGTAGTTGTGGATCACTAGCCACCAGGCCTAGATGGAGAAAGCCAGGATTCATTTCTGACAACTGTCACACACAATGTCCATAATGTATTGACACTAAGGCAGTTATGATCTCAACCAACCCTGTCTTCTCAACGTCTGGTAGGCTTCACTGATCTTGGTCTCGCTGGGAAAGGCCACCGTCCAGCTGTACAACATCTCTATGACCTTTGTCTTCACCTTCTCTGGTACAGTGTCCCCCATGTACTGCACACAACCGGACAGAGAACAGTGTTGATTGCTAAGAGTTAGTGATTTCATTAGCATACGGTCCTTAAAAACAAACTGTATGGAGAAATGCTGTCAGCTCACCTTTGGAGACACAACTTTAATCAGTTCATTCAAAAAACGATATTTTCCAATTTCGTTATGAAACCTTCTCCCGCAGTTTTTCATGCATGCCTCCAGAACCTGAATTAAACACAAATACTTCTGGTTAAGTCCAAATTATAAAGTGGCAATCACATTTTTGACCACGCTGGTGCAAATACTACTTATGTAACAGTGAACAGGTCTTACAGTTAGCGCCTGAAGGGCCTCCCATTCTTGTGGTGAATGGATCTTGTGGACAAGCAATTTTACTGCAATCTGGGGACTGAAAAAATATTTATATGATTAATTAATATGATAATTAATGGTATATGGTTAACCCTGGCCTATACTTATTTTCTGTAGCAGAAAATGTATTTTATATTGCACAATGTGGATTACCCTTCTAACTCCTTGTTAATCTGGTCACAGAAACCTATAATATACTCCCAGTCCTCCTGTCTGTTTGTTGGATGGGTGGCTTTATCTGTCAGGGAGGAGAAAACATATTTAAATACTGATAACTTGTGTATTTATGATATACTATTGCAAGGGTGGGACCAGATGAATTAAGTTAATTGTATTATTGTCTTGTGGTCAACGTTGCAAGGCAGGGGTTCTCTCTTATTGTCTATTGTGCATTGTAATGGAAATTAAAATCATTCAACAATGATACCTTGGCCTGCCATATGTTAGCTATATCAAGAACACAAGGTGCTGTAATCAGCTCAAACCATGCTTGATAACTGATGTCTCTTGAGATAAATATAAAGCAAATCGAAATAAGATGTTAAATCCGCGACAGTGACACATAATTGGTTATATATATTGGTTATAAAGAGCTCGCTTTCAATCTACTGGTACCGTATCCACCCACTATGAAGACTGAAGACTACAGCATAGGATCCTTCGATGACAAAACTTCGAAAGCAATTGCGTTTGGGAATTAAATTAAAGACACTGTGACAGTTCGTATAGGATAATATTTACAGTAGTTTATTCACGAACGTATGTATAGCTAAATAGTAATGTTAATGTATTTGCAAAATTAGATTATTTGCTTACTGAGCCAAGATTCAAGCGACTCTTCTTCCTGGTACGCCATAGCACTAAAAACATCGCGTGACGTCACACAACGTCTGCACGCGAGAGTTACTGACAACCCATAGTTATTATTATGCTAAATATATGTGCATATTATATATAATTTCAATTCATGTTTTAATTTTCACAACAAATAGTTATAATTAAGGGGTTAAATATTTATATTGACCATTTTTATTTTCTTCTTTGAAGGCACCTGGTGCAAGAACTAAATACGCTACGGTAGGGTCCTCGCTGACGATCACATTTTCAAAATGGCTGCTTCCATCACAGGTTTATTAAAACCTTGGACACCAAGGTAAGTAAATCACATGTGAATTAAATAATTCAGATGTGAAACTGGCACGTATCTTTGACGTTGCAGTGGTTGTTTTCGTTCATATAACTTTCTAGTTGAAGCCTTCCACTAGAAGTCAGGAGGACGTAAACGCGTGGTCCATGAATGGCAGGAATTGGCTCAGTTGTTCACATTGTCATGTTTTTTTATAATAGCTAACGTGTATCACAAATAATTGTATTAAGGGCTGTCCATGTTGGACTAAGCATGTATATTGTAGCATTTTGTTTTTATTAGACGCCAATTGTGTTTTCCTGAACTACAACTTAAAGCCATAATCATTCAATTACAGAGTGGCACTGGTGAGATGGAGCAGGTACAACCCTTACTATCTCGAGCCAGAGATAAGGAGGGAGGCATACAACATACCAGAATCCGAGATGACGGCCGAGGAGAAGGAGAAACGTGACCTTAAAGCTCTTAGGCCAATAAAGGCAGCCGCCAATGGAATGACAAGCTCTGTTTTCAATGACCCAGTCATAAGGTATCATGGCCATTTCCAATTGGATCTTAGTACCACTATAGGAGAGCAAATACACACTAGCCTAATCATGCTTTATTTTACTTTTCAGTAAATTTGTTAACATGATGATGAAAGGAGGAGATAAGGTCCTGTCCAGAAACATTATGACAGAGGCAAGAATAAATCATATTTAAAACTCTGTTAACAGTCTTTAAATGCATTTATCTTTTAACCTGGGCTCTTAGTTGTTTTTTTTATAGCAATATACAGCTTTGGAGACCACTGCAGTTTCTCTGATTTGTTTTTAAAAAACTATGTACTATGTATACATTTTTACATTTTTATGTTAATATAAATTGTCTGTCATATTCTTTGCCCTTTTATTTCTTTTATTTTAAAAGTATATTTATACAATTAAACAATGTGCAGTGATCTCATGTTGTTCTGCGGCTGAGGTTCACACACTGACATTCTAAATTAAGTATGGTTTTGGTCACCATATTTAATGAGCGTCATTGTGTGAAATTTAGGTAAATAAGATCATGGGTTAGTCCATATAAATACAATGTTAAATTCCCCTTTTCTACCCTCCCCAGACATTGGAATACATAAAGAGAAAACAGGTTGAAAAGTATCACAAAGCACCTGAAGGGAAGAAGAAAGAGATTGAGTGCAATCCCTACACTATTTTTCACGAAGCCCTGGAGAACTGTAAACCTGTTATTGGGTTGGCCAGCATACAGAAAGGTGGAAAATTCTACCAGGTGAGTAACAGGCATTAACACACTCAAACCTGAAATGGTCGAGACTTAACAATCACTCCCATTTTTACGGACCGTTTTAAGTTTCAGAAGTAAGGGAAATGCTCTAAACCTGGTTTTAGTTTCACAACAGTTTAAATTCCCAGAAAAATATATCAGCCCTAAATTTGGATGTTAAACTAGTTTAATTTTAGTAAATTGTCTAGCTTGTCCATAAACTAAACAAATATCAGCATATTTAATTTCATGTTCTGACCCTCTCAGGTACCCATCCCTCTTAGTGAGAACCGGCGTCGCTTCTTTGCTATGAAATGGATGATCACTGAGTGCAGAGAAAACAAGCATAGGCGCACGCATCTATATGAAAAACTTTCCCAGGAACTCCTGGCAGCACACATAAAAGAAGGCCATGTTATAAAGAAGAAGCATGAGCTGCACAAGATGGCTGAAGCCAACAGAGCCTATGCACATTACCGCTGGTGGTAGTCTGCTGTAATGCGTTGCTTAATGCAAATGCATTGGATTTAAATGACTACATTGTTATTTGACACGGTTCCTATAACTTTTTTTTTTCTTCATATGGAACAAATAATGGATTATTTTCCAATGTCAATTGTAAATAGTGAGTTTGTTGTTGATATTGTATAAAATGTATAAAACATTTAAGGTCAGTTTAAATTGTCACTTACTCTTACCAGAGCTTATATGGAGTATAATAAAACTTCTCAGAAACCTAAATTAAACATTGAAAGGAGAAATACCGGTACAAGTATTTATTAGGGGAAAATGCTGCATTGTTCAAACCAGCAATTACAAAAATGTGAGTTGAGCAGTGTACAAGACCTAATTAGACCTGCTCCAATGTATTTCATGTTTTGAAGGAGGAACATTTCAAACTGAGCACAGTGTACATAAGAGTATTGGAATTAAGATCAAAGTGGTTTGAAATTAAGGTTTTTCAATTAGGTGAACTGATTTTTGAAAATCAAGACTGTAGAAACAATTTAATGTTTCTGTTTGCAAGGCACAACTTTGGTTTAAAGTTATTTAAGTGGTCATTGAGAACAGGAACAAACATTGTACTATATCAAAATTAGCTACATTGTTTCTAGCGCTGGTAGAATATTCCATGATTCATGGAATAAATGCAAAAAATAAAATTCGCTGTCAACTGTCTAGGCTACTTTTAAAAAATGCACCATGGCCAAGCACAACTAGCCCATAAGAATATTGTCAACGTTATTTAGCAAGAAAATACATTTCTACAGCACCTTGTTTACAAATGTTTTTTGAAATGTGCCTACAAGACCTCGTAAGGAATATGTTGCCGTAAATGTTCACATTGGCACATGGTCTGGTTAAATACATATCTACCTTGCTTCATCACAATGTGTTATACTCGTGGATGTGTATGAAAGTATAGACACAAAATTGACATTAACTACACCTGATCTATAGAAAAAAAATCCCTGAAATAAGCAACATTGTTTTCTTAACTATGAACTTTTAACAGTTTAAACAGGTAACAATTAGGTACGGCTATTGCAAATTGGAGCTCTTCGATCTGTCAATGCAATATACACCTTTTGTAAACCTTGCTCTTTATCAAAAATAACTAAATTAGAAGATACATTTGATCTATACATACAACATAACGCAAAAGGCCAAGATTATAAATGTCTTGTTAAACTGGAATGCACATAAAACAAACTTTCAAATCAATAAACCATATTGAACTTTCGCAGTATGATCAAATGTTCTACAAAGATGCTATAAAATCTGGTAGTATGCATTCTCAAGTTACAAGTAAATCAAATTCTTGTTAAATACAAAAAAAAATATGTAATACACAATGGAAACAAACCCACAACATTTTCTTTAAAAAAGTTAAGGGAAGTTCAAAATCGTTTTAAATAAACAGTCAGCATGTAGAAACCTCATTACCTCAGGAAAGTTGTTATATTATTTACAATTGCACATTCTATAGCCTTTGATATTTTACGGAAAGTAGATGATAAATATTTCAAATAGCTGCAACTTGTTTTGACTGCTTTAACTAAACTTGAGGGTCTTAGTCCGCTACTTCACTGTAGTAGTACTTGTGGGCTGTGTTGCTGAGCTGCCACCCTCCAGCCCTGAACTCCAAAATCTCAAGCAACAGCAAACGTGACAAGGAGCTGAGGTTTTCAAGCAGAAAGCCGTCTCGCAGCAAAAAAAACAGCTCATCCATCTTCTGGCAGTTTACCTTTTCCAGCTGATCACCAATGCGGTGCAGCTGTAGAACCAAGCAGTCCACCTGGGAAAGGGGGGAATTTCTAGTCATAATTTCAAGAGGTGTTATGACAAGACGGGATATGTTGGGTAAATATGCTAAACATTTATATGTACTGCAAGAATGCCTAGTAATTTCCTTGTTTAATAAATAGTTTTAATACAGCTGTACACAAAGACAAGATTCATGTAGGTTTAGATAGGATGTTGTGCATTTGTAAAGAAGGCTCAACTCTACCAAACATGAGAATGCAACCACCATTCTTACCTCCTCTTCATTCTTAAGCGCATCAGGCTGGGCCAGCCTCAGCAAACAGTCGTACACAGGCGGCACCAGTGGCACCATGGGCATGTTGTTCACCTACATGGCAGGAAATAATGGAGAACGTATGTTGGAATTGAATCATATACAAAACCAATAGTCAGATGAACAAAATAAAGTCACATCACAGTGACTTTAAAACATTAAATTGTGCTTAATAACAAGGTTTTTGGGGAAACCATGAATTACTTTTTATAAAATTCCTCAAACAGGTCTTGGTTCATACCTTGAGGTAGTCAAATATATTGCAAATGAACGTGACAAAGCACACCCAGTCCTGGAGGGAACGTTGCCTGGTCTCCTCTCGATTCTTGTACTCCTGCTGAAGCCGGTTCAACAGATGTGTCCTGAACACATTGCCATTGTTATGCATGGCCTC
Organism: Forbesichthys agassizii; assembly: GCA_026546735.1. Classification (NCBI taxonomy): domain Eukaryota; kingdom Metazoa; phylum Chordata; class Actinopteri; order Percopsiformes; family Amblyopsidae; genus Forbesichthys; species Forbesichthys agassizii. The sequence continues at coordinate 17,618 of JAODLL010007123.1, forward strand.
GGCCTGTGTGGGCAACAGACAAGTCAACTCCCCAATATTTATTCATATTAATTAGATGAAGGAACTGCTAGAAGCCATAATGGGTCTTTATTAAAAATACCAAGACTATTTGAAAACTCTTTCCCTAATCACACTCTAATTGAGGAAGGGGTATCTGCTGTGTGTGTGACTGCATTAACCTGTATAATAGTATAGCAGATGCGTCCAGCCTCTTTACTGAAAGTATGGTCTTGCAAAGACTGGTCCATGATGATTGTTGATACCATCTCAAGGTCCACAGAACTTGGTTCTAAAAAAAAAGGAAAATAGTACTATATTAACAGCTGTTCATCTGTCACACACAGTGTTAAAAAAGTTGGTATTTTTGGCAAAACAGCCTACAAGTTAATTATTGTACGTTTGCTATGTAAGACGGCATTGCATTCGTGTAATACGCAGACCTTTTAGTGCAGTTTTCAATAACTTCTGGGTCTCCATGTCGAATGACTGGATGCGGTAACTGTAGTCGTCTTTACTGATGTTCTCCATCTTGCAAAGGTCGTAGCATCCACCAGAGTATATTGCGCTATTTTGGAATGGAAAATAGGGTAGGGAATGCATCCTCCTTTTAGAAATAATACCGATATGATGCTTCACCAAAGTCTATACCGGTTTAACATCGTTTTACGGTACTGAATATGTAAAGTGCCGAATTAAAGGCAGCCCTCCCAAAATACACGAAAATGTCATATCAATCTGGTTGGCGACCGGGGGCTCTTTCAGTAAGGATACAAGGGATTAGGACCAACTAAGGTAATCTTCCATGAATATAAACGTACTCCGATATTTATTTCCATGCAGTACATTTAGGCATCGAGTTTTTGTGCCACGGTAATCTTAAGGAAACCGTTTAGATTTACAATAACTACGCTATACAATACAGTAGCAACATTAATGCGGTAGCTGCTGAAACAAGAAGCTCACACAAACATGTCACGGGAAATCGTAAAGCGCAAAAACAACAAAATAAACACGTTTAAACACCTGTGATATCTTAGATGTTTACTTTAGTGTTTCCTGGTCGCTCTTCTTCGTTATCGTCTGGTTCAATGTCGAATTTCAAACACGACAGAGCGTTACTGCCACTAATTGTTATATTTCAGTACTGTCACTGTTAAGCATTTTTTGTACTTGAACTTTATTTGAAAAGCAGCGTCAAAAAATATACAAACTTTGAGACAAATACATTGTTATGATGACATATTGTAAAATAACATTCAATAGTTAATTATTTAGCACATTTCATTGTTTGGCCAAATGTACGTTCTTTGCATTGCAGAAGATACCCATAAATAATACATTTTGGTGTTAGATGTAAAAAAAAATATATAATGGGCAAAACAACATTAAGGAATATATATATATATATATATATATATATGCGTATAATAATATATAAGTGTACAATATGAACATGTCAAAACATCAGGGAAAGATTGATATTTTAAAGTTGTACTATTTTGCATTCATTTAAACAAGTGTATTTCCATGAAACACAAAGTGCATCAACTTTCGAGGTATGACGTAACAGTAATGCATATTGCAAAAGGAAAGAAAGACAAAAGGCAAAAACAATCACACATGTTATCCCAGCACATTCCCTTTAAAAGCAGACAACCCAACCAAAACTCAAAGATTGAATAAATAAACAAAACGTTTGAACCATAGGTGTAAGAAAAACAAGGACTTATTGTGTGTGATGTCACCCTTAAGACACAACACCAACATCTTAACCATCACACTTATTAGAAAATGTACTATATTTCACAATTGAGACCTGCTTCAAACGAAACGTGATACCTGCAATGTTTGTGTGACACAAGGTATACTAACGCATACAATGACAATAGTTAGACTTTGTTTACATTCAAATGGAAATCAAACAGAAAAGAAGCTATAAATGACTAGTTTGGACCTCATTACTTTGAGTCCTTTGGATATGTAATTGCGCCCTGCGTCTCCTTGATGTTACGCATGACATTGAGGAAAAACTCATACCAGAAGAAAGTGAAGCCTGTTGATAATGCAGCCTTCACTAGGCTGGGAGAAAGTCCTTTGAAGAAACCCCTGAGGCCCTCCTCTTTGGCTATTTGAACAACGCAGTCCAAAAGGCCTCTGTAACTCCGCACCTACAGTACAAGTGGGAAACAGAGAGTGATGATGATGATGCAACACAATTGAATCAGAATCAAAATACATTTAGGTTCGATAAATGTGAGATTCATGTTTTAATTATTATAGCTGTGTTTACCTGTCCAAAGTGGGCTCTGGCTTCTTCAAAGCCCCCAACTTGAAGTCTCTTCTTGAATAGATCAAAGGGGTACGTGAGCATTTTGCTAATCACTCCAGCACCGCTGCCACAGAGCAGGCTGTTCAGGTTACCTTGGACAGGCAACAAAATAAAGAAGGTAATTGACATTTACTTTTAGCAGACATTCATCCATCCATCTTCGTCCGCTTATTCGGAGTCGGGTCTCGGGGGCAGCAGCTCCAGCAAGGGACCCAAACCTCCCTTTCCTGAGCCACATTTGCAAACTCTGACTGGGGGATCCCGAGGCGTTCCCAGGCCAGTTTGGAGATGTAATTTCTCCACCTTGTCCTGGGTCTTCCTTGAGGCCTCCTCCCAGCTGGATGTGCCTGGAAGACCTGCCAAGGGAGGCGCCCAGGAGGCATCTTTACCACGTCAACTGGCTCCTTTCAACACGAAGGAGTAGCGTCTCTACTCCGAGCTTCTCACCCTATCTCTAAGGGAGAAGCCAGCCACCCTCATAAGAAAACACATTTTGGCCCATTGTACCCGTGAGCTTGTTCTTTCGGTTATTACCCACCCTTCATGACCATAGGTGAGGGTAGCAACAACAATTGCCCAGTATATCGAAAGCTTTGCCTTCCGGTTCAGCTCTCTATTTGTCACAACGGTGCCGCAATACCACTCCCGCTGCTCCTATTCTTGGGCAAACTCCCGCTCCATAGTCTCCTCAGTCTCGAACAAGACCCTGAGGTACTTAAACTCCTTCCCTTGGGGTAAGGACTCATTCCCCACCTGGAGTAGGCACTCCATCGGTTTCCACCTGAGAACCATGGCCTCAGATTTAGCGGTGCTAATCCTCATTCCAGCCGCTTCACACTTGGCTGCGAACCGATACAGTGAGTGCTGGAGGTCATGGACCGATAGTGCCACCAGGAACACATCATCTGCAAAAAGCAGCGATGAGATCTCCAGAATACCGAACCGCAACCCCTCCTCACCACGAATACGCCTTGATATGCTCCCATGAATATCACAAACAGGATTGATGGCAAAGCGCAGCACTTGCGGAGACCAACCTCCACCTGAAACGAGTCTGATTTACTGCCGATAATCTGTAGACAGCTCTCGCTTTGGAAATACAGGGATTGGATTGCCCTCAAAATGGACCCCCTCACCCCATACTCCCGCAGCACCTCCCACAGTATCTACCGGGGGACCCGGTCATACGCCTTCTCCAGATCCACAAAGCACATGTAGACTGGAAGGGCATACTCCCAGGCCCCCTCCAGGATCCTTGTGAGAGTAAAGAGCCGGTCTGTTGTTCCAGGACCAGGACGGAATCCGCATTGTTGTTCTTCAATCTGAGGTTCGACAATCGGCCGAACCGTCCTCTTCAGCACCCTGGAGTAGACTTTACCAGGAAGGCTGAGTTGTGTGATACACCTGTAATTGGCACAATCCTGCCTACGCCTCTTTCGGTGATGTAGGTTTAGACTCGCTCGTTATTGCTGTCGCTGTTTGTTTACTCACAAGTTGTCGTGGTAGATTGTTGATGATCTTGTATTCTGGGCTATTGCAGGCTTTGGTCTTGCATGTGCAAATGGATACCGAGTGTATATGTGTAGGTGTGAAACCAAATTCAATTAAATATGCCACAAGTTAATAATATTGGTGCATTTACCCTGTGTGCTAAATGCATTCACTTATATGCAATAGTATATAAACAAATGTACGCGTGCGATGCGGTCATAAACTGTTTCTCAACAGGCGTCTGTTCACCCTTCACGCACCTGCCCTAAATTAGTAGGCTAAGTAAAACTTTCTTGCTGCTTCTTTAGACAGTCAAACTAGGGAGGCGCCATCTACTGGGAAACCAACAAAATACAGCTCACTGAGCATTTCACTCACTGATAGCTGACAAATGTCTAAATTACGCTTAACGTGTAGCTTTAAATACAAGGACAAAGAACAGAAAATGTTTTGGTTTTTTTTTCATTCTCAAATAAACTATTTTAAGATTATGGAAACACTGATTACTTCCTTTGTGAAGGTTATGGCTGAGGATATGCTCAGCACATAATGTAGCGCAAAATAAAAGGGTTTTTTGGTAAAGATTTTGCTGTACTGCAATCTGGAACAGAGCTACATTCACATTTCCTAGCATTTCATTAAATTAATTATCAAAATGACCATTAAAGCATTTCTGAGATAAAAAAAAGTAATATTATGTACATCTATACACAGTTGCCGGGATATTGCCCACCCACAGTGAAGGTTCACGATAGAAAAGCATATAGCATGCTAAGATACCATATATATTAAGATTATACTGACCTACAGTGTTGCCTTTCTTCACCGGTGAAGCCAACATCTTTTTGAAGACATTGTAGAAGAAGAACTGCAAACCAGCGTAGGGGAAGACAGCCAGCAACGTCGGTGCCAGACCACGGTAAAACGTCAGCACTCCCTCAGTGCGGTACATTCTAGACACGGCCTGTCGCAGGTTCCTGTAAACCTTAGATGATAAACAAACAGATAACACATAATTAAATGGTAAATGGACTGCTTTTATCCAAAGCGCTTTGCCTCACATTCACACACACATTCATACACCGATGGCGATGTCAGCCATGCATAGAGACACCTGACTACCAGAAGCAGTTAGGGTCAGGTGCTCAAGGACACCTTGTTAGTGGGGTTCAAACCAGCGATTTCTTGATCACCTATCGCCCCGTCACTGCAACACTTGCTAACTACAGTCACAGTGAAATAATAATACATCACAAGCATGAAAAAGTAAAGCACACACATGAGCTAACCTCCTGTTTTGGCCATGGTATATTCCATAGTGTAAACATATGTAAATGAGACAAAGTACTCTGATGAAGCCATTAATATTGATTATCTCTTAACAATGGTGCAGGTTTGGGATATATTAGGCGGCATGCGTTCTAATTTTAATTAGTTCTAATCATCATGAAATCCTATATTACAGAATTTGCTTGGAAGCAGTCAACTGGACCCCCACACACACACACACACACCTGAAGTTCCCAGGTGTGTGTGGACCCCCCCTCTTGTTTCGTCGCCTAGTGGCCAGTGCCACAATGACACACTCCCCCTTTAACCGGAATAGACTTTAAAAGCGATGTCACCTTTGGTTCTCCCTGGGCCGCAAAGCGTGTCCGAAGCGTGTCCAGAGGTTGGCAGGCTACTGTAGCAGAGCAGGCAGCCAGTCCACCGCACACAAAATGCACTCCTGAGGTCCGGCTGTCAAACTGGGTCGTCTTGTGCACCGCCTCAGTCAGAAACTCAAAGCTGGCAAACTGCAAGGCAAGCAAAAACACTACTTATAAATCAAGGAAAAACAGAAATGATTAATCAAGCAAAAAAAAGATTAATTAAACATTAATACTTAATATTAATTAATTAGGCATTAATACTCTGTAGCCACTGGCCATTACCTACCGTACAGAGAAAAGAATGATTACTGGCAGCGACTGATGTAGATCTGCTATCTTGCCTCAGTTTTTGTGCTTGTTAGAGGCCAAAGTATATTTTAAAATTTTGATTGTGCACATGTGATACGTCAAAGACGTAGTCTTCTATAGTCTTACTTAAAGGCAGGGCCAGCTGTTCTGGAGAACGCTTGCTAAATTTGAACTCAAATCAAAATAAAATGTGACTTTTTGTCAATTTGTATTTTTTGTCAAATTTACCAAATATTTCCTCGCATTTCGCTATCTAACCGTTCTCTGTGCGTGCTGAAAAAAATAATCAGGTACTTCTACACAGCCCTCACTTCGAAAATAGGAACATAAACATAACATAAACCAAGTGGCAAACACCGCTACCAAAAAACAATCATTTGACTTCACAATGCCTTTCGATGTGTGTGGTGGAGTGTCTCAGGGTGTTTGTTTTGATCTGTTGATAACAACAAGAAGCCTTTTTTTCAAATCAACATGATATGCACAGTGTACTGTACACAAACGGTTTACCCTGCCAATACCTGCACTGCCCCGAAGCAGACAGACAACAGCTGAGCAGGTATATGTCCCTTCCAGAAGGCAGACAGACCCTCTTCTCTAAGGATGCAACGGGAGGCTTGACATAATCCCCGGTATTTTCCTTCTGGCCTCAGTGAAGACACACGCTCTATCTGCAACTGTGGAAGAATACGGTAAAACGCTGTAGCTAATAGCTATGATTATAATGCAATGCAAAGCTTATTTACTCATGATTCTATCTGAGTCTGGGCTGGTCATGCATGCCTGGATTGGTTGTTTGTAGGGTTCTTGTAGTGCATGGTCCATGTGGTCAGAATGTCTTTATTTTGAGAGGTTTTTAAGCAGCTGTACTTCCTTTGCATTACATATCAGAGCAGTAGCAGCTAAACCTAACATGGTAAAGTGCCTTAAATTAAACGTAAACACTTTATGAAGGTTGTTAAAAGTATCAGTATTTGGCTGCAACAGCAGTTCAAAACTCAAACAACCAACTCTAAATGTAACAAACAGCCAACATTCTACAAGCATGTAGCATACCCAAATATCAGAGGGACTGGATTATTCCAGTATCTTTGTTGCCACAATGCTGTCTACAAATATTTCATAAGGCTGCCCGGTTGCACTTACTAAATAAGTATGTCTACAGCAATAAAACTGCACAGTCATTAGAAAGGAACTGCCACTGCTCAAACATCAGGGTTAAATTAGCAGAAGAACCAGATAAATATTCCTTTGAACGCGTGGTTCAATATTCCCAACTTCAAACATTTTACCTGAAATCTGATTTTAATCACATCAAAGGGACTGATAAGTGCTCGAGTGACCATCCCAGCAGCTGAACCAGCTAGGGCAGCCTCTTGTGGGGACAGGGTCGCACCCTGAGCTCCAGGATCATAGCCCACCATTCTCCACAGAAGCCTCGGGGCTGAGTCAACGCTGATGGAAATATAAAAACAATTTATAAAGATGGCTGATGCAGCTTCATACCACTGGCAGTGTTTCGCGGTCTATAGTTCTGTGTTTGCATACACGGTTGTTATGCCTAAATCATTATGATTTAAACAAGCGGTTTGTAGATATGATATTACGGGTGTCAGTCAGTTCGTTGATTTCACTTCTATTCACCGTGAAAAATGTGACCAAACCAAGTAAGTAGACATCACGTCAACACAACCTTGAGGTTTAATTAGGATAGCCGTGTCACCGTTAAGGAAATAAAGGACAAGGAAAGGAAACAAAGGCCTCTGGGTTAAGGTTATCGTCACACTTACATACCTTATAGTAAACCAACTTCATGAAAACAAATGTATTGTTTATCCAGCCAGGTTAAACTCAGTATGTAATCATGTAGCATAGCTTCAAGCAGCTGATCTCATGGTATCGCGCTGTGAAAATAGGACTTCCGGGTTTTTCAAAATATAACGTACTTCTAAAAAATGTTCAGCTGAGTCTACATGATTCCTATTCTGATGTAGAATGATAGCCCTACCTATTTGCAGTGTGAACCAGTAGAGCGATACAATATAACCTACCTACATTTACATTTTGATTCAATACATGAATATATAAATAATAAATAAGCAAGCAAATAGGTACTTGGACTTAAGAATTTGACTTGACTATATAGCATTGGCATTATGGCATTAGCATTATACTTTGCAGGATGTTGTGATGTAGGGCTGCTCATTATAACAATTTATAAAATGAATAAATCGAGATATTGTTTAATGTGTTTAATTATTAATTTGAATTTCTGCTATGCTACAGAAATTACGTTGGAACTGTGGAACTGTGGAAGCCATCAACGTGCCTTGCAAAAATACATTAAGATTCTGTTAAGAGGAAAATATGCATTGTCAGTGAAGCCATCCATGGCCAGTGTGTGTGACATTCAGGGTACTTGGAACTGACATGCAAATAATATCTTACTCTTTGTTGCTGGTAAAATAAAATAATTTCAATCAATTTCAGTGTTACATAATAAGAATAATGATACAGAAATAACAATATTACACACATTTGAGATGAACATATTCAAAACATTCATTAGAATTATTACACGAATATATGCAACTATTTTATATGTACAGATTAGAGCAGGCCTGAGCAAAGTCAGGCCCAGGGGCCGGATGTGGCCCTTTGAGATATTCTACACGGCCCGCCCGGTACATAAAACATTTAAAAATAATAATACAACATAAAATTACTATATGATATTTTAATCAAAAGTGTGTACAAAATGTCAAATTTTCACTAGTGCATGAAGTTAGACCGCCCTTACCCGCCCCAAAACGGGATGGCCGGTGTACTAGGGAACTCTGAACTGAAAATGAGTCCCAATCCAGCCCTGGCTATATTTTTTCCATCACAGACTAAAATGTTTACTACTAATTTAGCCTTTGATAGGTGCAAAAGGCAATCAGTGTGGTCTGAGAATTACTGTGGCATTTACATTCAAATAATTCCCCTCTTACAGTAGTAATTATTTTATTTAGTTTACAGCATACAAAACGTAACAATATGACTGCAAAAGAATAGAGCTGAAATTGATTACCAGTCAATGTAATCATTTTATAGAAGACAATTAAATCACAACATTTACATTTTTATTGTATGATCTCACAAGAAAAACTAAGAAGACATTTATGTTGCAAATATCTGAAAGTAGTGGTTGTACCAGACACACTGGTTGTACTCAATATCACATTATAAAAACCACCATTTCAGAGACACTGTTAACCAAACCCATTAGAATGTAGGAAACGTTTTAAAGTAGAGTGAGTGCTGAATATTTTTTTATTTCTTGACTAGCTCTTGAATGTACATATTTACACCAAACTTTCATGAAAAGAAATATTTTGTGAAGAGCTTTTTTTGAATACTTAATGGCCAAGAATCAGGACAATAATCAATTAAAACAAGTCCATAACAAACAGATATGTCGAATCACAAGCTGCAGTTTTCAATACCAATGGGATGACTTTAATGCAAAGCATAAAAAAAGAATATTCCAGTATATAAAGTATAAGTGAATCATGCTGTTGTCTAGGCAACAGACCGTGGCAACACACCCTGAGAGATCGGCTGAGAGGAAAGCTATGGGAAATGTTGCATGAGAAAATAATTTTTACGGAATGTACACTACTCCTGACATTACTAATGGACCCTAGTCACAGCCGTGCAGGGTAAACAAAGGATCACTAATACAAATGAAACACGTTTTGATTTAGGTGCAACGTCTGAAAGCTACATGTTGACTAATTGCCATTAGTTGCTCATTGCACTTAAATTACACCTAAATCAAACAGACCCATAATCCATTTTATGAGCCGTGTTTACATTGCAGTGGCAAAGTTACTGTCTGATGCACGGTGACTATGTTTCTGCGGTGAGACGGGCGAGAACGGCTTAAACTCCTTTTGTTTGACTTGCACTGGGCTTACAATACCGTCGCATCCCCTCTCTATTGGATTATGGGAGATCGGAATACCTGTCCGTGCCTTTAAAGGCGGTCTAAGAGCGGGCTTCGTTTGTATTTGTTTGAACACCGACGGCTCTGCTGAAGGGGGTGCAGAGACCACACCACGACGTGCTGGGCAACATTCCTCCATTGCTGTACACACAGAGGGTCTTGACCACAAGTGGGGATAGGGGTGTGGGTGAGGGGCAAGAAGGGGGTCCCTCATTCCGGCTGGGGGCTGGAGTTCCAGGAGAAGATACTTGCAAGCCGGAAGCCCGAGTTCCTGCGCCCGGGGTCCGGCAGGGTCAGCGTCTCGGGAGCCGACTTCTTCCGGGGCCGGTCTTTGGGCACAGACAGGAAGTCGGGTGCCTCCGTGGACAGGGGTGTGGACGGAGCGCTGTTGGTGCCGCTCCGGGCGCTGGACGGCAGGGCGGTCTCCGTGATGGCGATGGCGGGAGGGAAGGTGCCGATCTTGAGGTTGGTAGCTTCCTGTGTGGCGCGTTCGTACTCCCTGACCTCCTCCATGGTCATGTCTGGGTGAGGGCAGGGCACACAGAGAGACATCTCAGCTTGTGCTGTTATTTACAGTATTATCAACCCCAACACAACCAACGCCAAACATACCAATCCACTCATCCACCCAGGCGAAGGCCTGCCTGTGTCCTAGCAACAGGACATCCCGAATTACCTGGATGGGGTACAAAAAAACAAACCAATGGAAAGAACAGTTGGGTGTTAACGGTGGAGGACAATGGAGGGAGACAGATGGGCAGACGGACAGAGGACAGATCATGAGTCAGAGGACATTTTAAAGGCTCTTGAGAAAGTGGGAACAAAGTTATTCAACACTTTTACTCTCACCCTGAGAGAACAATGATGAATATGAGTCACTTCTTGCTATGACCATTATGAGTAATTGCTCTCGTGTGTGGTGTGTGCGTGTGTGTGTGTGTGCGTGTGTATGAGAGAGACTCTGTATGCCTCAGGCAAGGAGAGTAGTGGTGTAGTTTACCCAGGGGAAACACAGAGCAGAAGTTGAAATAGTTTGGTAAAACGTAATTTGGAGTATATGTACATTATAGGGAAGGTCATTGAAAGTGAGAGGATATCAGTGAACGTGTAGATGTTTTGCAGGGGAACATTGGCCATTATACATTTGAGATCAAATTCCAATAGGGAGAAAATATATATAATACAGCAGGGCGTCTGCAAAGCACACATGCATCCTGCACGTACTGACCTTGTGTACAAATTGCTCCACGCGCGTCTGTAGCCCCCACACCTCAAACTTCACGCTGACCAGCTTGTAGGAACACATAATGGGGTCCTGGGTGTCAATCCAGCCTTGTTGGAGCACACCGCGGTTTGTCTTCTCCGATTTAAAGCACCGCAGGTCCTGCATGAGCACACATTGTATGAACAGAGGAACGCCGTAAAAAAGACCAAGGACAAGAAAGAAAGATTTATGAAGTATGTATTCTATGGAAATTCTTTGTTAACAAGCACGCACACACACACACACACACACACACACACACACGCCCACACACACACACACACACACACACACCTATTCATATTCCCCCATCACTGGTACACACAAATACATGGGTGTTTTTTTATGAACAATAACTTCAGTGGAGGTCTTTATTAAAAAGCTTGACATGCATTAATCACTACTCCATAGATTAATTATGCTAGTAAACATTTTTCTGCTTGTCTCAATATGATGTGTATGTGTGTGTTGTGCAGGGCGACAGGTGATCCAGAAGTCGCTGGTTCCATCCCGGGCCGGGCTAACTCCTCACCAAGTGTTGAGGTGTCCTAGAGCAATACTGCACTGCGCTTTGAGTAGCCGGAAGGTTAGTAAAGCGTTATAAATCCATTTACCATTTATTTACCATAAAGATGTCAGTCCATTTCTGTTTTCCCTGTTCCAAGACAATGTATTATGTAAATGTCTGGCCTTGATAGATACAGCATTTTAAATATTTGTTAAAACACAATATGTTAAGGCACAATTATTAACAGCTAGTCTGAAGGAACCATGATTTCATTTATGGATTTATTAATCATAGTTCAGAGGTATCCAGCCAACACCCAGGTGCCTTTGCAGACAGACTAATGTATTTAGCATCCACATTGTGGCTGCTTCTCCAACATTTCTAACAGTGATAATTAACATCTGTGATGCAGTGCTCTGAAGGTGTCACAGCTCCCCAGACTCAGGGCTTGTGGTTACAAGGGGGGAGGCTATTCCATTAGAAGTATTCAAGGAAGTGAAGTGTCTTTGTCTGGTCAGGAACATCATGTGAAGCCACACGTTTCTCCCTTGAAGCGCACAATGGATTATATATATATACATATATACATACACAGTATACATATATATATATATATATATATATATATATATTGTCATAAAAAAATGTTAGTAGCAAGCATCAGTGAAGGCCAGTCTAGTATTTTCAGATAAGATAAGGTTAAATTGTTATTGTTTAGAACTGTCTTAGGGTTTAGAGTTCATACTGGTTTGTGATTGAACTGATTGATCTTTCTCTAGACCAGGTAATTTAATTAAAGGACAGAAGGTGTGAAGAGAGCAAAGGCTATATAATCAAGTAACAAAGGGTTTTTCCTTACTCGGTGTAATGTCAGTGTGTCTGTCTCCTTGGTTAGACTAACTGAGATGATCTGTATACTGGTCTCTTTATAAAGATAATACATTAATATACAAAATATTGGTAAGGTTAAATAGAAATTGCGATCACAATATATATGTATATACATGTGTGTATACAGTACATGTATATATCTTAATCTAGCGGCCACGTAGTAACACAACTATCTTACACACCTAGCGGTCACGTAGTAATACTAGTTGGAGTAATAAGAATGTCAAGGACCAGAGACTTAGTGCTGCTCTTTAGAGCCCCTGATGGCCTCATCCTCGCTCTCAGTTGTCATGGGTACTACAATGCTATATACTCTATGCAAATCAGCTGTAACACACACACACACACACACACACACACACACACACACACACACACACATAGTGGCACTATCAAATCAAATCTCACAATCAATTAATGTTAATATAAGCCCCCACCTGCCTTCGTTTTTACTGACCAGGACTACATGCAGACTATTTTTAGCAACCTGGAGATGAAAAGCAGCTCACCATAAAAGTCGGCTCAGCCGTGGGGAGTCACTCATAAAAAAACAATGTGGCATCCCGACCCCTAATGTCTAATAATAGCTGAACACACACACACACACACACACACACAATATATATAAAAATGTCATTTCACCATATCTCATATCGGTCACATCCCCCACATGCCCATACAGATCTTTCCACTCCTTCACTCTGGAGAGACAAATCATTAGATTGTAAGAGAAAATAAAGAGCAGGGAGAAGATCTCCAGTTCACCGACCCTCTGGCTGTCCTTTCCGTGCTAGTCTCTATTCTCATGCACTCTCTCCACGAGTATACTGCCTGCATGCTCACAATTTGACTCACAAACCAGTGTTACAAAGACATGGCGCTTCTGGGATGTCAACTCTTTGGTGCAGGGCACTCTTCCCTGCCCCTCCCCCAAAGCACCAACTACACCACTCTCTGTCTCCACCCTCACTGTACAAACACAATTATATTATTCTGTATATTACACATTTATATATAATATTACAGGATGTAAAAGCTGCAGCATTATACCATTACGCCTGATGGTGGCACTGTGACACCCTCCCCGCTGCTCATCCACACACACACACACACACACACACACACACACACACACACACACACGCACGCACTCACATGCACACACACGCACACACACAACTCTCACGCCATCATCAACAAGAAAAGATAGAGCTAAAATGGATGTGATGTGTCAATCATACACACACACACACACACACACACACACACATACACCATTTGTGCATTTTCCTACTCGTGGACATGTACATGCATGTCACCAGCGTCAGCTGCTAGTTGCCGTCAGCTGAGACACACACCAACCGTACCGTGCACAGCGCACACATGTCCGCCACATACACTGCTGTGTCTCATCCTTTCACCTTTCACTCACCTCTGACTCCTTGTAATGCCTGTCGGGGATTTCGTCGTACGCGATGTCTACAAAACACACTTCAGTGTCCTCATCCCTGGGCTCGCTGCCAAAGATCTGCGGGGGAAATCGCTGAAAATCATACACTGACAGGATGATATACAGTACTGTACTATCTTTTGGGATTTGTTTAAATATATGCACTGTTTTCCCTGAAAGCTGGGAAGTGTTACAACTTTAGAGGTGATTCATGCTGCGAAGAAAAATGTACAAACTTCTAAAAGGATGTGACGAAAAATCTATGTGTAAAAGTATGTTGTGGGTTGACACGGGCCTTACGCTCATTCAAAACAAAAAACTTGCTGGTTTGTGGTATTATGGTGCATGACTCAGCCAAACAGGAAGCAGTGCTGACTAGTTATGCCTTCCTTGGAGAAAGCACTTCATCTTTCATACATCATAAGCAGGCAGGATGTGCCAGTAAATCTTGAATACAGATATGAGTGGGAGAGGAAATGGTCTGAAAAAGCAAAACTGAGCAATAAAAGAGAGATTTGTAAAGGAAGGAGCATTGATATTATTATTGCTAAATTTGGTTTGCCTACCATCACTTATTGCATCTTAACCGTCCTGGAGGGGTGGATTCCTCCCT
>JAODLL010007133.1:2624-32115 GCA_026546735.1 Forbesichthys agassizii
CTGATTCTCACTGCGACGTCAAACTGAAGCTCACGAGATCAGGAAGGACTCTCAAGGCTAAGCCAGCCAGTCCTCCTCATTAACTAGGAAACGGATGGAATGGCCTCACTGAGCAGCAGGGGGCCACCGACCGACCACCTGCTTTAACAGGACGAGCCAGCCAGTGAGTCCTGTGTGTGAGAGATATAGCCAAGGAGAGGCCTGGACCTCCGCAAGGTCTGTTATTGGCTGAAGCCTCTAGAGAAGATCTGTCACTGGTAAGTCACTGTGTTTGCGCAAGGGTAAACACACACATACACACACACACACACACACACACATGCACACACACATGCACACACACACACACACACACATGCACACATCCAATCAGTTACTTCTTGCCAATCAGTAAGTGAGCAGACGTCGCTAACTAACTCAAGACTGCACAACATGGTGCGGCCTTGGCCTGACCTCCCAGTCAGCTCACAGACCCCCCCACCTTACCACAGCCAGAAGATAGACCCCCCCACCACCTTCTTGCATGAACTCTGCTCATAACGAAAACGTGACGAGAGAGAGAGAGAGAGGGAGAGAGAGAGAGAGGGAGAGGGAGAGAGGGGGAGCGTTCACACAGAACAGGCAGCTAGCTAACTGAGGAGATATGAAGCAAAGCATAGTGTTGCGGTGTTGTTGATGTGAGCAATGTTCTCCACTTTGTTTATGTTAGTGTTTACGAAGCCCTGGGCTGTGTAGAAGTACCGGATTACTTTTTCAGCACGCACAGAGAACGGCAAGCTAGCGAAATGTGAGGAGATATTTGGTGAATTTTACAGAAAGTGTATTAGCTTAAAATTAGCTTGCAATAGCTGACTACACCTTTAAAGGCTGCATCTGCATGTGTGGAAATGTCTTGCCCAAACCAAACAGTAGCGCAGCGTGAAAGTAGATCTCAGCGCACTACGACTTCACAGTGCCAGTGCGTAATGACACGATGAAAGGCCGCAACGTCAGCATCAGCTCAAGGGCGATGTGATGGGATCCCATGCATATTTCCATATTTGAGAGCTGCCCTGCATTTAGATGCAGCGTTAGCAGAGCAACTCTACATGATGAACCACGGGCGAAGAGACTGATTCAGAAACTGAGCAGTGACGCAGAGATCACAACAACTAGAGAACAATGGTCCGCTTGGCAGTGAGGAGCTCCATTAGCTCTCTCTCCCCCAGTTCTCTGAGAGCAGAGAATCTGTGTGTTGTGATGTGAATGTGGAGCACATGTTTTTCACTAATCGTGTGTATTAGCAGTTTGTTTCCTTGTTGCAACTGAATTACAATAAAGGTACTGTATATAAAACTCTCTCTCTCTGTGTGACAATCTACAAATAATGCATTTAACCCCCCGCATACACAACAGAGTATGGAAGTAATAGCTCTGTCGCTGCAGGAGAACCACTAGACTACACCTCCTAGCTTACCGTCAGTCGCTTGGATGCGTCCACTTCGATCATGCCCCGCAGAAGGTTCTGGCAGTCTGGAGGGATGAAGTGGGGCACGTGGAACACCCCCAGCTTTACCTTCTCCAGGAGGTTACGGAGGTTGTCATCGTCAAACGGAAGAGCGCCCTGAAAGGACGAAATGAGGAGCAGAGAGAATAGGGGGAGAGATAGAGAGAGGAAGCAATTAGTTGGAGTAGCAACAATCTGTAGTGGGGGGGGTGTGGCAATGAAAAATCTGTGAATCAACAAACGACAGCGTGTCGTTGTACCGCCCTAGACTTGAAGCCTCGCGAGACCAGACCCTCCAGATCTCGCAAGCTTCAGTTTAACTTCTCACAAAAAATGTATAAAATGGGAAACTGCGACTCCAATGGCAGAAGGAGTTGTTTTAGTTTTAACAACACTTTAATTAAACAACAGGACATTACATTTTATGTTTCCATGTTATGCTTTACATAGAAAATATATTCCCATCATCATTGACCGTAAACAAAGCTCCTTTATAATCCCACACCCTCATGAACTCCCCTACATCACCCATCATGTTATACAAAGTATATTCTAGCCTTATTTTACCCTTCACCATCCCTTTGAACATTGATGACACGTCTTGATCCCTCTCAGTATATACTTTGTGTTTTCTGAGTGTATATTGATAATGTTGCCTGCCCAATCAAAAAGTTTAACAATTGACACTTGATTTTCTTTCTTTTAGAATAACCAATACTAAAAATAAAAACACGCTTACTTAAAAAATGGCAGAAGGAAGAAACTTGAGATGTTTTAAAATTAATAACATTTTGAAAAGTAAATCGAAATATAACCTCAGATACAGCGGGGACGTAGCCAGACATAAACTATGACTTGCATGTAGCCTACATCCAAGAGACATCCAACAATGTTCACAACATCATGTATTCTTTTTTTATACCAGAAAAAAAATTATTTTCAGCTTGCTGAATATTACTAAGCAAATAAAACATTGTAGTAAATATCTCTGAGAATCCATTACTTTGTCTGTGTTTCGTGTTGAATGTAAGTTTTAGAGTATATTTGTGTATTAGCTTTAATGTTGGCCTTATTAGTTTCAGCGTGTTATGGAACAATAACTTCTGACTTGATCATATAGCAATTGCAATATTGAGTGGACACCCTTACAGAAAGTTCAATATTGAACAAATTGCTTTTAAGCTGAATCTATTCATGAAAATAAATAAATCTAATAATGTTAGATGCTCGGGTGTGTTTTTCCTATCCGTACTTTCAACTTTGCTACATAATATCAGTCTTTCTGCCTTTTGTTGTTGGACGTGAATGGAAGGGAATTGTAGAAGTCATATTAGATCACTGTCTGAAACTTGACAAAGAAGTTAGTCTATAATGAATTCCCCACTAACCACCTGTCTCTAGTTAATGATTGGGTGAAATAACTTTCAGGGAGGGGTTTTTGAGTCATTGCAGTCATCAATGAATATTTATTCTGGGAGTTTCAGTGACCATTAATAGGAAATTGTTGGCGTTAATTGGGTTGGACAAAACGCTTGTTCACATACGCTAGATTTAAAGTAGGTTGTGATTTATAAAGAAAACCGAAGAAAAAACAAAGAAAAATCTGAATATTTTTATGCGCACGCACTTTCTGTGTTTAGGTCGTGCGCAACATTCTAGTGTGAATTCTACACACACTTTTATAAGCCCTTTACAAACAGTTTCAATGGACGACTCCACAGATGGACGTGTGACCAACGATCCATCTGTCAGGTTAGTAGACTTCATCCAAGGGAGAGGGAGACAGAGGGAGATAGGAAGGACGGGAAGGGGGGGAAGGGGGGGGGAGAGTAATTGCAGGACAGTAGGTCAGAAAAAAAAACACCAGAACTGTCCCTATAGAGGGAATGATAAAAAATAAAACGTCGTCACGGAGAGGACAGTAAACAACATGGTGCAGGGGAGCGTCGTCGCCACAGCTGCTGGTGCTGCCAGGCTCATGGGCACTGGGGCAGGAGGGGCACAAGGACGAGAGGTAGCAGATTGATTATGGGTACGCATTAACGCAGCTCTATTGACCTCAAGGAGGTTGGAGAACATCTACCTATCTAGCCAATAAGGTACAAGCCTTTCTTGTCAGCAATGACGTGGGCGCTGTTACCCAATCAGCAGCGCCACGTATCTCCCACCATACAAGAGCCACTGCACACAAATGCTAAAAACAACCAATGTCACCGCGTTGTGTGTCGGGGCTGAACGCAGCTCAGCTGTGACCTTTGACATTTAGCTCAGCTGTGACCTTTGACACTTACCACCAGCAGGGCAAAGAGGATGACACCACAGCTCCACACATCCGCTCTCCTGCCGTCATATTTCTCGCCCTTAACGAGAGTTAGAGAGAATATAGGTGAGAGGGGGGGAGAGAGAGAGAGAGACTGGGTAAGTACTGCACGATGTGTGATATATATATATATATTTGAGAGAGAGAGAGAGAGAGAGAGAGAGAGAGAGAGGGACACACTGCTGTGACTCAAAACTAATGCACCCACCCTGATAACCTCTGGACAGGCGTAGTGTGGTGATCTGTCAGTCAGCAGAGAGAGAGGACCGAGAGACATGTAGACAGAGTAGGGAAATGAGAGAGAGAGAGAGAGAGAGATGGAGAAAAGAGGTTAAATCAAGGTTTCTACTACATTTTATTAAAAAACACCAACAACACCATCAACAAATAAAGCAACACCTCCAACGGCGAGCTGAGCTAGCAAGCGATTACAACAGGACACGGAGACAAGAGCAAGACGTGCTCAGAGAGCACTGACGTCCTGGGCCCCCCCGCTGCTCGTTCAGTCAAGGACGTCCGCCCACAGGGGGGGTAGGGGGGGGCGGGTTCAGACCCACTAATCTTCACAGTACCAGGGAGGGCCGCCGGTGAAAAGCCCGATGGCTGGACTGACACATCAGCATCCTGATTTATGGAGCTGCACCTGGTGTGCCTGGAGAAAAGTTTGTTTTTCCTCACTAAACATGACACGGCATCAATCTGGAACACCTGCTAGACCTCCTGTATCGATATGTTAAGAGGAATAATGCTGGAACTTATGGTAGAACTGGTAGAATTATGGCCCATCAGAAATGGGCTTTTAGCCAAAGGGACCGACTTACAATACTGTAAGGTTACAGTATTAAGACCCACAGTGTGTACATTTAAAGGCTTAAGATATACAGTGGGTACACAGTACAGTTACAGTGTTAAACATTAACGCTAGCAAAATTTCCAGGAAAAACGCGTAAAATGTAATACCACAAATAAATCACGTGCAGTTCCTCAACCATGAGGCCTATATACACACATCTGGTCTCATTTGATATGGCAGAAGCTATTGAATGTGAATACTTTATATGTAAACTGATGTTTAATCTCATTTACCAAACTGTACAACTGATTATGATAAAAGTTATACCGTTGGAATCTGGACATCTTGGGCTTTCATATGATATGTGGCATGTGTGGGTAGCATAAGGTCAGCAGAATAGTGCACAATATTTTTTATTTATGAACATATGCATGTTTAGATGCTTGGTGTTAGAATTGTGTTTAATTAGGTAAAAATTTAATTGATTACTTTTTAGTGGAGTTTCCTCTCTTGAAGTGGATGTGCAGCATGTCTATGTTGCTTTACTTTTAGCATGTTCTTGTATCATGTGTGTAGTGAAGAGTGCAGCTGCCTCCAAGGGTGGAGTCTCTCGTTTTTAGGTGGTTATAGTTACCTATAACACAAATAAAGTGGCAAACACCGCTCACAACAACAATGTGTTTCAATATGTGGGGCGGAGCTTCTTGGTAAGTTTCTTTTGATTTGAGCTCAAAGTTGGCAAACGTTCTCGAGAATAACTGCCTGTTTGCTTTTAAGAAGCAGGTAGGACATCTTGCTCAAGGATCCTCACAGGTACAGTAGTCCAAGCTTGCTCGGGGTTAAACCCACAGTGGGAACGGTCAAGGATTCCAACTCACAGCCTTTCGGGTGAGAGTCGGTCACTCTAACCAATAGACTATCCTGATAAAAACATGGATGTTAACCAAGGACGCTAAACATGGATGTCAAACATGGACATCAATAAAGGATGTCAAGCATGCACGTCAAACATGTACGTTAAACATGCACAATAAACATGGACGTTAAAGATAGACGTTAAACGAACGTTAAAGATGGATGTCAAACATGGACGTTAAACGAAAGTCAAACATGGACGTTAAACAAACGTTAAACATGGACTTTAAACGTGGATAAACGTGGCCGCTGCATTCATTCATTCATGTGTTTATATGTGTTTCTCCCCGTTTATGACCAGAGGAGGAGCTGTCAGGAGGCCACCTACATAAATCCCGGTAAGACCATTCGTTGTAAATGCACACTCTCCAAAATACACATTTGCAAATAGTTCTTTTTTTTATACACTTACTATCAATAGCAAGACAATAGAACCTACTGGCCATGTAAATGTGGCCTTTAAAAGAAAATAATAGTTTTTTGAAGAGCTAAGTGATGTTTCAGTTTTACGGACATATGTCTTACAGGGTTTGAACCCTGTTAGCGTGCCCCCCCCTTCCCCCAATATATCGCCAGTGTAATCTCGCGGTGATATATTGGCCTCTACGGGGAGTAAACATGGCGGCCATTAGAGCGTGCTCTTGTCTCGTCCTGCAAGCAGCAGCCTCCTCTGACTGTCACAACACTGGCTGACAACAGTCCTGCTGGCCTGTCATCGGCAGCAGGGTTCAAACGACAGCCTATGCAAATGCCGCCTGGCTGACTGCTGGTGTCATGGAGCGTTATGCAGATGAGCGAGGGACGTTCTTTGCACTCTGGAAAAGACACCATAAACACACAAGCCGGAACAGGTGGGCGAAGATAAACTCATTATTGCACAGGATTTTAGGGGAAGCACAGATAAATAATGAGTAAATGCAATATAAATATCACTAGACCTTACTAATCTCTACAAGCAAATCAAATTAAGTTAGCACAATACGGCTGTATTTTCCCAGCATATCAAACCTGTCATCATATGATACAATCAGCTGATTAAGCAACATAACACATTTAAAGGGACACTCCACGATTTGTGTCTGAAACTAGTGTTTCCTGCCACCGCCTCCACCCCTCTCTACTCCTCCCCTGTAACCCCCACCAGAGCAGAGCAGATACATTCCCTATGTATCCATGCTGTTGCAATGTGCCTCTTACATGGTTAAATTGCTGTTACAAAAATTGTTGTAAATTACATTAAAATTGCTCTCTCTATATGATATTTAAAGCATTATTATAGCAGCAAACAACCATTTTCTACGTACATTTAAAGTGCAGTAATTATTTTATTTGATGTTTTAAACATTAATATATCAGCAAACAACTGTTTTCTGTGTAGATATAGTGAAAGAACTCTTTCAATTCCCTAAGGAACTACATCCCTCATATATATGCTAAATGTGTCACTGTTGACAATACAAAACCATCACAACTAACATTACACTCCAGCTGTAGTTCCACCCTTTCATTTCAAGCTTGTGGACTTCCCATTGGCCTACAACATCGTTCATTTAATGGACCGGTAGATCTGCAGGGCACCAGTGGTGCATGCCTGGTATGGCCATTACCCAGGAGCACAATGACAGAAGAGCCACATAAATGCAGTCGATCTTCAGAACGCTTGCTAACTTTGAGCTCCAAATCAAAACTATATCCCTTCCCAGCACCGCCTTGCACATTGAAACACATTGTGAAGCAAAGCGTAGTACTCTGGTAGTAATACGGCTTTGTGGTTGTGAGCGGCGTTCGCCACTTTGTTTATGTTCCTATTCATGGCTGTGTAGAAGTATCAGATTCTTTTTTAAACATGTATAGCGAACAGCAACAGTGGCCCAAATGACAGCACTATGGCCTCAGCAAGCAAGCAAGAAGGTCCCGGGTTCGAAGCCAGTTGACCTGGCCCTTCTGTGTGGAGTTTCTCCCCATGTCTGCGTGGGTTTCCTCCAGGTGCTCTGGTTTCCCCCACTATCTAGAAACATGTCAGGTTCACTCTCCAGCCAGTGTCATGTGACCAGTGACACTGGCTCCAATCTGGAGTTCGTCCCCGGGCGCCGCACAGCGGCTGCCCACTGCTCCTTTGAGGGATGGGTTAAATGCAGAGAACATATTTTGCTATGTGTATGTGATAATAAGAGCACCTTTAAGCTAGCGAGGAGATATTTGGTGAATTTTGGTGAACATGGCCTTTAATTAAAATGTGTCATTTTAC
Source organism: Forbesichthys agassizii (assembly GCA_026546735.1). Taxonomy (NCBI): domain Eukaryota; kingdom Metazoa; phylum Chordata; class Actinopteri; order Percopsiformes; family Amblyopsidae; genus Forbesichthys; species Forbesichthys agassizii. The sequence continues at coordinate 10,387 of JAODLL010007133.1, forward strand.
CTCTGCCTTCGCCTGAGCCCCGTCAATATACAGCCTCAAATGTCAGCCCCGTGTGAATGTCACAGGAGCGTGTGTGCGTGCATGTGCACTGTGCTCCCACCAACCTTTGCTCTGTGTAAACGGAGTATTGCACCTGGATTGCATGGAAGGTTTTCTGATGCTGGGAGAGTTCATGTGATCAAATATGGAGCACATGCTGATAGCATCACACAGCAGTGATGTACTATATCTGGCTAGGAGTGAAACGTGTCGTTCCAGGGAAGTCAGAAGTGGTGCTGAAGAAAAGTGTATAAATTGTTACGGAAAGCAGCTTATTCAATTGTATTCCACTAATAGAATGTCTCTGTGTTTATTAACTGTTGTTGCTAGACAACAGTAACTGCAAAATTATACAGCAGCCTATGTACAAGCATGAATAACAACACACTGGCCCTTTAAGAGGGCTTATGTGAGCTTTAATTCTACGAGTAACAGTTATATGGCTATGCAGGGTTAAACAGAAAGACAACATTAACTCAGATCTGAGCTCATGTGCTCCAGTCAATAATGCATGTTAAATAAATAACACTGCAGCATAGTAAGAGAGAGAAGTCGGTCCCCAACTACCGCACTTTGAAAGGGACTTGTCCTGGGAGAATTCCTCCAGGTGGTCGCTGGATATTGATCGCCTGCCAGGACATAAAGCCTGGTGTCTGATGGAGAGCAGAAAGGCATGGCTGTTGGTCTGCTCCTGCTCACAGATAGCAGAGATCAGCACAGTCTCCTGACAACCAATAAGAGGGACAGACATGTCTGTAGCTTACCCGACGCTCCCAGTATGAAGAGGCACAAGCAAGCTAGAGGATTGATCCCCAGCAAAGCTCCCCACACACCAAATAGAACATGTAATTACTGTGATCTGTAATTACCGAAGCAAACATGACAAAATAAAACACCAAAAAATAAACAAAGCAACAAAGAAAAAACTGAAAAGACAGAAGTCGGCAAAATGTTCTTTCTTAAAAGAAGAAGAGAAAAGTAAAAATAACTTTTCTACAAGTTTCCGTGTAGCAAATCAAAGACGTTTTTATTGATAGATCTCAGCAACAGGTAATGAAATAGCCGCTGCCAAGGTTGGGATAGTGTTGTGTGGTGCGGTCTGCACCACTTTGTATAGTGTTCCTATTTGCAGAGCCAGGGCTGTGTAGAAACACCAGATTATTTTCTCACCGTGCACACAGAACAGGCAGCTGGCAAACCACGGTGAGACATTCGCTGAATGTGACAAAAAGTGTTCAATCTTACAATCGCCGACGCTACCTTTAATGCAAGGGGAGACAGGGGAAGACACTCACCCACAGCTGGTCTCCAGCAGACTGTCCCCGACCTGGAGAGACGCCATGCCGAAGTCTGCTATCCTGATGTTGTTCTTCTCGTCCAGCAGCAGGTTCTCAGGCTTCAGGTCCCGGTGGCTGCAGGTGGAGAGGCAGAACAGCAGGTTTAAGGACCCACCAACAGCACTTCCTTCTACAGGGGGAAACAGTGCTTCACGTAAATAATTTGGGTGGAATATTTGGGTTGGAGTCCCGGTGGGTTAGAGTCCCACCAAACGTCTGGGTTAAATAATAACATTTTTTTCATGGCTTTTACCTAGTTTTCCATTGTTTATTTTTTTTTGTTTATTTGCATTTGTTCCCTTCATCCTTTGTTCAAATGATTTTAACTGTAAAGCACGTTGAGTTGCACATTGTGTATGAAAGGTGCTATACAAATAAAGTTTATTATTATTATTATTATTATATTCATAGAAATACATACAGTAGTTCTATATTGTACATTGAGTTGCAGGAAAACATTATTACTTCATATATATACGGTAGGTATTCCTTCTTATGTTCCTCATCTCTGATTGAACACGATAATGATGAGTTCTAAAACTAGCTCAGCTTCCTATAGATGTGTAGATGGGGGAGTGCTTCCAATGGCTGCCCACTCGTTTGTTTGGTCTTGAACCGACAGCATGACAGCTAACCAGGAGGCTACAGGTATATTGTAGCTAGCAGCAACTGTTTATGTCAGCAATTTTGGTCTCCCCATCACCTGTGGTGTGTGTGTGTGTGTGATTGTGTGTGTGCAAATGTGAATGTGTGGCGGCGTGTGTGACATGGGAAGGTCATGTGAGGCATTACAGGCCCCCCGCTGTGTCCTAATACCCCCCCCCCCCACACACACACACACACAGAAACAGCAGCAAGCCCCAGGAGCATGATGCATCTTGGGGAGGGAGAGGGGGAGGGGGGTGGGGGTTTAAAACCTGGGTTCAGTTCATTAAGCTGCCCTTCATCAGGGCTGTCTCCCCCCCATCTCTCTCACACACACACACACGTGCCATCGTTCCATGTGACCACACAGACTGCAGCGCTGCAATGGTGCGAGCAACCAAAGCTTGTTGTGTTTGCCTTTGAACAGAGCCTCATCAGCGGACACTTCACCTCGTTTGACACCAGCAGCTGCTCTGCTCACTTTCTGTCCCGAGAGATTAGCTGTCAGCTAGCTAGCGCGTTGTCACATTGTCACGCAGGTGCTCCCTGCAATCCCGGCGCCGTAATTGACATTAGAAACACAGATTGTATCTAAGCCAGTTGCCACGCAGGCAAGCGCTGTTAGCTTGGTCCATCCATTAGCATCCATCTCACCCATCCATTTCTTAAGGAATAACAGGACTCATGAGATTTGCATCCTAACCTAGTATTTATGAAGAGTAGTCGGACATCTTATAATAACCCCACACATTCCTACAGTGTACAGACCACCATTACAACCAACTGTCTGTGTGCGTGCGCGTGTGTATGTGTGCGCGCGCGCGAGCGTGCCATTACGCGTTGTCTATGTGAAGCCCCAACCCCAGTGGGGTTATCAGACATGATACCTGCAACCTACCAGCAAGTTGTTAATTGCATGTGATCATTAGCACCTTCTACAGCAGAGGCAGTAAGGGGGCTTTTCTCCTGGGGCTCATATTGTGCCATGACATCATGTGTGCTCGTACAGTGAGGAGCACTTTGAAACCTACATTTCTCCAACCCATGTTGATGATGTTACCATGCAGATCGCTGTGACGTGCACGCTGCTTAAGACAGCCCGTGGTGACACGCTCACTGACATATTTTTAAACGGGGATCTTCCTTCTTCATTCAAGTGCGTTCGTACAGCAAAAAGATCTCCCTCCACATGAAAACAAAATAGGCTTTCAAGCCTGTGAAGGAAAACACTGTGTGCTAACAAAGAATATAACCTCGCACACCCTGACGTCAAACAAAGGAAGCAACGGTGCACAAGCTGCCATTACAAGACAAAACATCTGTCTACATGTGAACACTGGATGCAGTTTTAAATATATCTTCAGCCTGGAAGAAGTTTTTGCTAAAACTCTGTCTTTAGTGATTATATACACTGTGTACGAATGGATACAAGTCAAAAAGTGTAGAAAAGCAAAGTACAGCATTTAAAAATAGCCGTGTACTTGTGGACCAGCTACTCATCATATACTCGAATGTGAAACTGTTAGCTCTGATCTTTCCTCCTCCAGTAAAGCAAGCAGAGCGGTTATAGAGATGGACGGATCAATACCACAGCGTCAATACTGTTTTAAGAATCGATCCTCAAAATGTATACCGTCCATAATGTACCGTCTTTAAAAGGTGATTTTGTAAAGTATATATTATAACATATAATATTTTATATTATTTATTTTTGCCCGACGTAGGAACTACTTTTCCTTCAACCGCTTTGCTCCCCAAAGCTTATACGGAGGTTGTAAGGCAGAGAGAAACAGTCAGTGGCAGGGAGAATACTAATAAATACTTAGCTTTATTTCAATACCCATCTTTGTTAATTAGTACGAATGCCAAAGCTTTCAAAAATAGCTACTGTGATGTCAACATTGACTCATTTTCACAGGTATTCATCGTTTCTGTGTGTAACTTATTAAAGTATCAGTATTGGAATCCTCCTGGGCATGTTATTTCAACTTGGCATCGAATTGAAGAGCAAATCGGTGGAATGGCCCATTATGTACTGCTGTTGTTGCTGGAGTGGATTTAAAATGCATTTATTTTATTTGTTTAGCCCACGGTACACCTCTCTCTCTTTCTCTCTCTCTCTCTCGCCACCACTCTCTCTCCTCCCTCCCCCCTCATATCTCCCCCTCTCTCCTTCTGTTTCTCTCAAACTTTTTAGATTTCCATTGACCCAATTACAGAGACCCAGCATATTCACTAAAAGGCTTTAGGCTAACATGTCGCTATGCTAACACTTATCAGAGGGGGACAGCATTTCTGACTGCTCAGTACAATCACTGTACTGCATAGTGCATTATCGTATTAGCCAATGAGGTTAATTATGCACCGCGGGTATCATTCACTAATGATACACACACACAAAAACAATAACTGCCATGCAAAATGCTCTTGGTTTAATCAATTATTACCATTATGTGCATATTTTTGCATGGCCCCTTCAATTATTATGGACATGCATGTAAAGATATTGTGTGTGTAACAAAATATTCAAAGATTGTGGGATAACTACCAGTAACAATGACACTAATAGTCACCACTACACCTCCCCTACACACCTAGGGGTGAGAGAGAGAGAGAGATAGAAAAACATGCCCAAATGTGGGGGCTTAATGTGGGTTCTGGTCCAGGTGAAGTCTGGATGGGTGGTTTAATAACACACTCCTCTTCAAAAGGGGCCAGGATGCAGGGCAGTGTGTGTGTGTGTGTGTGTGTGTGTGTGTGTGTGTGTTCGTGCATGTGCTCGTGCACTATAAGCTTCAGGGAAATGGTCCATTCTAATGTGCATTGACAATCTTCACTTCACTGGCTGTGACTCTGGGAGCCATTGTGTGTGTGTGTGTGTGTGTGTGTGACGAGAAGTCTTTATCTCTCTCTCGCTCTCACACACACACACAACCACACACACACACACACACAACCACACACACACAACCACACAGACACACACACACGTACACACACACACACACATACACAGCTATATAGTTCTATGATACACACACATGCACGATGCCACACTCAACGCTACCTTGCAGCTGAGTGGGGCAACAAGGGGACCACAGTGCCCTCTCTGTTCTCAGTCAGTCATTACAGGTGAGATGTGGGTTGGGGGGTGGGGGTTGTTGGGGGGTGAAAGGGGTGAAGGGGGTGGGGGGGGTGACATGCTTCGGTTCCCCGTGCATCGCTGGTGCACGTGACCGGAGCGTGCACGGCAGAGGCATTAGTGTCGTGAGATCATCCTGCCCCTCCATGGAGAACCCTTTGTCATACAGGCAGTGCTAATACATCTCTATCACACACGCATTGCTGCACTGAGCGGAAAGGTGTTATGTTCAAATATCTCTAGAATGACTATACCTTTAATGAGCAGGTGCTCAAGAACGCTCTTGAGCAAGGCACATAGGAAATTTAACCCAGGACCTTTTGCCTGGGGAGCCGTCCGCCCCGAGTCGACCGCTAACCACACCTGCGATCGATGTAGCACTCTGCGTTGCCCAGGACATCAAAGAACCCAGCATCCTGTAACGTTAGCATCAACTATTCCCCCTACCTGTAATGTTAGCATCATGTATTAACCTCTACCTGTAACGTTAGCATCACATATTCCCTCTACCTGTAACGTTAGCATCACGTATTCCCTCTACCTGTAACGTTAGCATTACATATTCACCCTACCTGTAACGTTAGCATCACTTATTCCCTCTACCTGTAACGTTAGCATTACATATTCGCCCTACCTGTAACGTTAGCATCACGTATTAACCTCTACCTGTAACGTTAGCATCACGTATTAACCTCTACCTGTAACGTTAGAATCACATATTCCCCCTACATGTAACGTTAGCATCACGTATTAACCTCTACCTGTAACGTTAGCATCACGTATTCCCTCTACCAGTAACGTTAGCATTACGTATTAACCTCTACCTGTAACGTTAGCATCACGTATTAACCTCTACCTGTAACGTTAGCATTACGTATTAACCTCTACCTGTAACGTTAGAATCACATATTCGCCCTCCGCTTGCTGTTATGTACATCGCCCAGAACTTCCTCTATCTGTGCAATCATTTCATTTCAACTATCATATTTTACTGGACATGCACATTTATGCTTTTCTATATGCAAACATTGTTGAAGTAGATCTTTGGCCTATATATTATAGATGAATGAATAATGTGTGGAGTTGTTCTTAGCACCTTAGCACAGGAGTAGCACTCCCAATGTCGCTGTACGGTTTATAAATGTATCCCTCACTTACTGATGATCCTGACACCCATCCCCCATCGTAACCCAGGGAGAAGTGAAGTAGGCGGGGGAAACACTGAGTCACAAACACACAGCGACATTTCCCCATTCCGCTACAACACTTCATTCACATCCAAATGTCTCTCAACTGATGTATTTGGGAAGCAGGCGTGGGTGGGAGGAAAGGGGGGGGGCATGAGTCACAGAGTTCCGCAACTCACCCGTACCTGAGGTGGAGGAGATGCCTGCAGAGGTTTTTTGCAGGAGATTTTTAAGAGGATGCCATGGTCTCATTAAAGCGGGAGGGGGGGGGGGGATGCAGGAAGTGGTTTTGGCTTGCTGCAGCAGCACATCAAAATAATACCCACCTGGGTTGGAGTGTGTGTGGGGGGGGGGTGGGCGTTATCCAGAACTCAAACAGTACAATTAGTCCCACTTCTAAGAGATCGCCCCATCCCAACACAACCCACCCCCCTCCAGACCACAGAGTGTCGATGACGCACAAACACACCTCTACCCCTCCTTCTACCAAGCTCTTAGGCCCGTACAATTCTCAACGGCTCCCCCTACAGCTGGCACTAATAATAACAATAATAGGCTGTTTTACATTCCCTCTGGGAATAACAAATCCACATGCGTGTTATACAGTAGCATGAGCCATAGAGCGCTATGTTCTAATCAAACAAGAATCAAACAAAGGTAGAATGACTTGTACACACAAACACACACACACAAACACACGATCAGTCAGCAGATATACACACATAACCATGTAGCTGTTGTCATGCATAATTTACCTCACAATGGCTTTAATAAAAATGGCAACAGATGAAAAGTGATAGCCTCTTTATTAGAGCGTAGTGTATAAAAACACAAAGCACAACATATCAGTTCAACCGTACCTCATCACGCCTTGGCTAAACACTTTTTATGCATCCTTTCAAATATCCCATAAACCATTATGTAAATATATCTGCTCTGGCCTACACAGCACTGGCCTACGGGGACATAATAATATCGGAATACAAGCGCTGTTAGCCACTGGCTTTGTTTATCTTCCCCATCACTGGAAAACCATTAAGACAAAACAAAACACTTAAGATGGTTTGGTTTTTTTCCCCACTTTGAGATGCAGTGGCCTGCAGTTCATTCTCAGTACGTGTTGACTCGGGTCGCCAACGGCAACAGTCGCATGCCTGATGAGAGCATGTACCTGGCCCAGCTTGATGTCTTGATATGCTTGTAATTGCAGCCCCCCACCCGGCAGTGGGGGGGGCTATTATGTGAGAAGATAACCGAAAGGCCCTTAGGCACACACACACACACACACACACACACACACACACGCATGCATACATACTGTACATGCACACACACTCATGCTATCAGCTGACTGCATGAGAACAGCGAGACACCTAAGACACCCCCATCCACCTCACAGGAGTGGCCCTCCTATTGTGTCCATCCTAAGGCACACCTGTGCAATACTCATGATCTGCACCTTGATGTGCCACACCTGTGAGGTCGATGGATTACCTCAGCAAAGGAGAAGTCCTCACTAACACATATTTAGACTGATATGTGAACAATATTTGAGAGAAATAGGCCTTTTGTGTACATAGAGAAAGTATTGGATCTTTGAGTTCAGCTCATGATGAATGGGGGCATAAACAAAAGTGTTTATAATTTTGTTCGGTGTATATACGCTAAGCTATTATTAGCTAACGCATTTCAGCACAGCAAATGCTGCATACATAGTCATAAAGAATCAATATAAAGTGAGAGTTTCATAAACTTCTCTCATCCAGCTGCTTCTGAATAACGGAGCTGTATTGGCACTCCACTGTTATGAATCGGTCAGATTGTTATTTTTTAAAATGAGTCCCTAGTCAACAATCTAGTCCACTAGCCTAAATTGTAATTTTTGTTCCACTGACAGAGAAATTAGTCGCTGATAACATCCCTATCATAGACCCCCACACACCCCAGAGACCCCCATATTAGGGTTGCACAATATTGATAAAATATGATATTGCGATATTGATCATGAAAATTGCAATATCGACATTCATTTCAGTATTTTTAAACATAAGTAAAAACACAAAGGCTATGGGAAAATGCATCAAAATATATTCATAGCATATCAAAACACATTTTCATATTGGACTCATACAACAGTAATTCCATGGTACCAAGGAGGCATTCTTTATCTAATGTTTCCTCTTCGATCTCTATTATGTAGTTAGCTTCCTAAGGCACACATCTTACTTTAATGTCTAAATCAAACATGCATCTCTCCACAAAACATGTAATATGATATTGTACAATGTGATATTGTGATAACGATACTGTCGATATATTGTGCACCCCTACCCCATAGACACCTCAGAGACCCCCGCATACCCCAAGAGACCCATCAGGGACCCAGTGTGCTCAAGTCTGCTCTAATTAAAATAAAACATGCAGATTGAAAGATCGAAAGAACAAGATCACGCGTACAAGCGGCCGAAATGGGTTTCCTCAGGAAAGTGGCTGGCTTCTCCTTTAGAGATAGGGTGAGAAGCTCAGCTATCTGTGAGGAACTCGGAGTAGAGACGTTACTCCTTTGCGTTGAAAGGAGCCAGTTGAGGTGGTACGGGCATCAGGTAAGGATGCCCCCTGGGCCCAGCTGGAGGTGTTCCAGGCACGTCCAGCTGGGAGGAGGCCTTGGGGAAGACCCAGGACTAGGTGGAGAGATAATATCTCCACACTGACCTGGGAACGCCTCGGGACCCCCCATTCAGAGTAGGCCAATGTGGCCCGGGAAAGGGAGGTTTGGGGTCCCCTGCTGGAGCTGCTGCCCCCGCGACCCGACTCTGGAAAAGCGGATGAAGATGGATGGATGGATGGATGGATGGACGCAGATTGAACATTTCCAATTATGAGCACCTCTGAGAGTCAGTGGGCAGGGTCATATTTGACCATGAAAAGAATGTGAAACACAGTCATTACAGTAATAAGCCTTCTTCACTAGCAGTATTTCACAAAGGGTACAAAGCGTGATTTGCTCCATATGTGACTGATAACTCTGTGAATTATAACATGATGGATGCAAGCTGTTCCAGTTTCATTCACTTCAGGCAACAAGTTAGCGGGGAAACGGTATTGAAATTTTCACAGTGCATAAGAAAGCAATATAATGTCCTCTTTCTGCTGTACGCTCCCTTATGAACCAGTGGTCTGAAAACCAAAACAACAAAACCATGAATAAATTGATTAACATTTAGATTTTCATTTAGCCTATCCACAAACAATGGTTTAGAGTTCATTTTTTACATCTTATAATTTGTTTATCGTCATGTGGCAACCAAATTAAATCTTAATATACCACCTGGATATGTGGTTATAATTAAGTGTGGGAGTATAGGTTCAATATGGAAGTACCATATAAGACCCTATAATTACATATACTGAAATATCATTGTATGCATAAGTTGCATATTGCTAAAGTGCAATAAGACCTCATTTACATACTAAATGTAGAAGCATGAGATATATGCAAAGTACACGTATTGAACTTTCTAGTTTGTTTTGATTCATTTCTTTATTAGGGCTGAAAATCGATTTAAAAAAAAATGGATCGCTCTAAATTGCATTTTTATTTTTTGGTGCCTTTTGTTCTTTAATAGACAGGACAGTATAGAGAGACAAGAAGCAAGTGGGAGAGAGATATCAGGGAAGGATGGGGAAATGATCTCAGCAGATTCAAACCCAGGCCCATCAGAGAGCTAAAATACTAGTTGTTTGCTGCTATATTAATGTTTATAATATCACAGACACCTTTTAAATCACCAACAACGTGGAACATCAAGGAGAACACGTCTATCTTCATTTTAAAGATATTGGGAAGAGATACAATGCAAGCAGCCAGGTCTTCCATAGAACTATACATACAGTATAGAGAGCCATGTGACGTCACGTAGGGACCCGACGTGGGGGGGTAGAGTCTGAAACGGTAATATTTACATGTGTATATAATAGAAGCCCAATGGTACCGTGACCGTACAGATATTGTACTAACCAGAGGTCCATAACCATGGTTGGGATCAGAAGTCTGGAAGTAACACACATTTAAACCCCAATAATAATGACAGACGACAAGAACAGCACTAGTGCGCAACAGAGACAGAAACTATTATATAAATATATATATATATATATATATATATATATATATAACCTTTAACCTGAGTCACGTCAATAACAACCTGGGTGTTTTTTCTTTTGTATAGTATCTAATAGGCAACCTACAAAGTGCTTCAGTTGTATTTTAATTTGCCGTTTGCAAATTGTACATTCCACCGCCGTAGTCCAAAGTGCCATCAGGAAACTATTCAAATGTTAACATTCCTTCTAAAACTCCACCGTTGTCCTTCTTCATCATGCTAGTATCCAGTCTCTCTGCTCGTATGAACTGGCCCAGTCAGCACGCTCAAAGCTCGCCACAACAAGCAGTCATTTAAAAGGAGATAGATAGTGTTGCGTCAAATGCGGAAATAATTTTGAACGCGTTCAAATTAATCTCAAAGATGAATGTGTTAACGCTTCCAGCACTAATATATAGAGTGTATATATATATATATATATATATATATATATATATATATATATATCACTCGAAAACATACCACAAACTCCCTAGGATTTACAAAGTATTGGCTTTGAGCTGAGCGTAACGTGTCAAGCCTCCCCCTGAGTAGCAGCCTCGACTGAAGCCATGCACTGTACATGAAACCCTCCATGCTGCCTGAAAGGAGTCCAAGTCGGACCTGTTTTCGAACTTCCCTGCTGTGCCTGCCTTCTATGGACTCATTGAGTCATTCCAAGGCTACTGAGCTGGATGTCCCACTTTTTCCCCCTTTTCTCTGAGGAGGGGAATAAGTAGATATCACACAGACTCTGATATCTACACACTTGCACTTGCAAAAGCCGCTTTGCCCACATTTCCACGCACACACACACACGCAACTTCATAAGCAAGCCAACAGGCCGGCCCTCGCTCATGTTTATTAATTGGGTCTCTTCTTTGGACTTGTGTGTGTCGTCCTACTGGGCCATGTTTTTTCCACTCCCTCAGGGCGTTGACTCCCACTGGGCTTTGGTAAAGCAATGGGGTGTGCTAAAACAGAGGGGCCGGCAATATGTTCAGTATTTTTCGCTAGTACTACAGGCGGGAGGCTAATGTGGCAGGAGTTGTTTTACACAAGCCCTATACAATTACCTATAGCTCAGAGAATGCCTCAGTTTGCAATCGATGCCTACATAAAATGATTTAACGACCATGCGAAGCAGTAAATAAGAAAAGACTAATACCAAATAAACACATCACCATTTAATACTCTTTACACTATTGATTTCATCAGTTGATCCTTGCCATTGCAGCAATAATTGGGCACACGTAATATTGCTGTGTAAATGACAAGAAGTGACAGCTGCCAATCACTCAAACGGACACAGCCAAACACCTCCACCCCCAAGCTTTGCTGGATCTCTGCTGTTACATACAGATGGGGGAAGGGGACAAATGACATTCAATATACTCCGTGTCACATGGCGACCCTCTTCTGTGGTCTGGAAATGAACCTGGGAACACTAGAGGTTTATAGACTGTCACCGGTTGGTGTCCACTGATACAAGGTTTGATGGATGGGTTTATTACCTTCATCTGCCTATTCTCTTGGGACTCACCGCTCAAGAAAACCAACAGAACAAAAAGTGTGGGGCAGCATTTCATATTAATATACTCATCAGAAATATCTTTCGTCATAATTTACCAAATTAAATTCCCAGCATGCACAAGAGCCTCTCATTTCAAGAAGATTAGATATGAAGATGAGCATCCTGCACAGGTTGAGAGATTCTCATTTTCAAGCCAAATTGAAAACATTAGGAGACTCAAAGATGCGATCACTGAAAGTCAGGGAACAGAACGTTAGTGTCCAGCTAATGTGAATCCAAATGACATCAATGCTGTCGCCAGTGCATTCTGCATCTTATTCATTGTGTATTTCCTGGATACTTTTCACCAGCATTCTTGTTAAGAGCACATAGATAAGGATCATTAGTGTGTCAAACAGAATTTTAAACATTCTGTGCAAGCGCATTACACAGCCTCAATGCCTTAGCTATTTCCTGGTATTGATCGTGAAGACAGGCCCAATGCTGAAGAGGCTATGTTATCACAGAAGGCAGATGAGGAGAATGCTTCCTTGATGTACTGCCTGGTTGAAGTTGTAGTTGAAGAAAAAGGGTAAACCTGTAGAGTAGCCTGACAAACTGGGAGGGATGCAATGGCATACGGAAGGCAAAGGGATGGGCGGATATAAGGAACATTGAAAGATGGAAGATAGAGGAGGGGAGAGGGGAAGCCCTTTGATCTCTGGCAGAGAGCGAGAAAGACTGCAAACAAGGCGCAAACTCAATTCCCAATAGGAGAAGCCTGGAGAAGAGAGACACACTCAGAAAGAGAGTGAATGATAATAAAGTGAGCGAAAGAGAGAGGCAGAAAGAGAGGTCGGATGAAAATGAAGTAGAGTGAAACAGATCATGATGTGTGAGAGATTTCTGTCTGTGTGCTGTTCGGGGAGTTCGTTCAAGCCCTATGCTAAAGCAATTAGCATTGAACCCCTTCTAGGAAAGTGCAGCCGAACCACAGCGGCAGCCTCTAACATATTTAGTGTGCAACAACTAGCTCAAGCAAACCCCTTGGCCCCTTTTAAACTTCAAACTTTAATTGGCATATCAGAATTGTGCGATGTCTCTCAACCCATGAATGTAACCTCTCAAAACTTAGGTCCTCTGGGTTCACGCGGCCCACTTCAGGTCCAAACACAGAGGCAGTAAATGCCGATGCCGCATTTGATTGAAATGCCTTGCATAGGCCAAAAGTTGAATCACAATATTAAATGTGACAGACATAAAGTCTGAGTCTAAGTATAAATGCATGCAAAAATGTTATGCTGGCCTTTGAAATAACAGGGTGGATCAGCAGGGAATTATGAGTCTTCATTATGAGACTTCACTTGTTTAAGGTTTTGCTAAACATATAACAGAAATACTTTTCTGCTCTTTTTATAGTACCAACGCCATATCTATAAACACCTGTACCAGCTCAATCATAAAAGCTTGATTATACTGTAGTATTTGATTTTGTTCAATTATTCAAAAGCCCTTCCAACAAGGACTTTGAGCTAAATAAAGTATTTTTATATACAGTAAATCATGTCTGAATCATATTTTGGATCAAGCTGATTAAAAAACACTGTAAATGACAACAGGAGGGTGAATTCTGTCTATACCTACACTACACCTATAGTTTCAGATCGCCTTCAGGTTCCCATAAAACCCACAGATACTATACAAACAATGTTTCATATCCTCAGCCATTTCACTGCTTAATAGCAAATAGCAAAAGTTAATGCGACCACTCAACCACACATGGTAAATAATACTCTTGTTACTACTTACTTACTTACTTACTTACTTACTTACTTACTTATAGGCAAAAATAAATAAAAACATATTAACAAGATAGGGACATTGTCATTTGAACATTGAAAAGCATTATCAAAAATAAAAAAGAGAAAAAAAAGACAATAAAAATAAATAAGAAGAAAATAATGCACCACTTCCACCATACGACAATAAGGTATCGCCTATTTGGAGAAACAGAATTCAGCGTGTTAGGCGCTTACCCTGGAATATGGCGGCGTTCTGAATAATGAGGCGCTTGAGCTGGGCGCTCACTGCCTGCAGACCAGACTCCATGTTATTGCGGGCAGCCACCTGGTAGCGTTCTTCCATCCTCTTGGAACAGCAGGTGAGGCCTTTTGCCTGGCACACCTGCAGGTCTGCACCTGGTACGCAGCGGGCAGGCACAGAGACACACCATGTTAACTGACCACTTCTTCAATATTAGGCATTGTGATTCACATTGAAGTAACACACACGCACACGAGCGCACATGCACACACACCAAGGTTATGACGTTTTTATCAGCAAAGATCAATCTGGTCAACAGAAGATTTTCCTCTACTTGAGGCTACACTTTCCACACCAAAGATCAAAATGTATTTTCAAGCACAAAGATGAGAGCCAGAAGCATTACAGAGGACAGACAAACAAATCCAGTTTGACTGTGTTTTCACAGTTGCTTCTTGTACATATGACATGACAACAGTCATTAGTGAGATGGAGCGCGATACAACGGTATCTATCCAAATGTCAGCTAAAGGTTGTTTATAGAGAGAGAGAAAGAAATAATTGGATGATTTCCAACATATTTTAAACAGTGAATCTCTGGGCCAATATAAGACACTACAGTGACCAGGATGTGTCATTGGACATGTACACAGTTGCACAGCTGGATCAAAGAAAGCATGCCCTTATTCTATCAATTCTATCAATCTGAAAAATGTTAAGACCAAGTGAGGGAAGCGATAATGTCTGCAATGTTAACATTCAGTTCCATCTGAGATAACCGATGTGCCTCAGCTGTCACAACAGGAATGGCTAAGGAAATTTATTTTTTGTGGGTTACACTGAAGGACATCATCTACAAGGACACATTATATCATGAAAAAGATTGCAGTGGTCCATCAGGGATAATCCAAAATGGCCACATGTGCTCTGGAGGTGGGATATATTAAAACTAAAAATGTATTACAATACTAACTGAAAGAACAATAGATGAGTGTATTATTGTTAATGGCTGGGGACTTACAAAGATTTAAAAGTTGGTTTAAAATGTTTAAGTTAAAAGACTTTAGGTTGTTGTTAAAAGGGTTTACTTTAATAGTGATAATAAAATACAATGTTCTGCAATACTAACAATCTAGGAAAATAATTAAAGGCAAAATGTTAATGTCTGGCTCATAGCAGTTGGGTCAAATAGAGTGGGGGAAATGGTTGGCAGAAGTAGATCCACAGTCTATATACATTTCCATCTGATTAATCTAAAATGATGCCCCCATATAGACATAAATGGGCCAAAAACACCTAACTACAATAAGCAATTCTACTGAGCATTTACTTCCTTGGAGATTTCTTTGCTTCTTCCACGCTTTATTCACAGTCCTCTCTCTTGCTACACTTTATGCCTGGAGCTTCAGCAAACATTGGAACAGTATTCTCTCAAGGTGGGTGCCAACATGTCTTGTTGATCTACTGGGAGGTTGAGATGACATGGGCCTGATGGGTAGCAATTATCAGGATATTCAGCTTGCTTCTTGCTTAAGAGGAAGAAAGGATGATGGACATACCAAGGTCTGGGAACATGAGACACAGAAGTGCAGATAATTTACTATGGAAAAATGATTTTGGAATGATTTTGATAGAGTAAGTTGTGTGGCCATTTGCACACAAAAAAAAAAATATATACACACATGTATGTACTGTATACACATACACACACACATTATGACACTGTCTCAGTCTATGACATTTAGTGCAATTGCCTTGAAGGAAATACCTGTAAGAGCTATACAGAGTGTGTCATGTGGCTTATTGTATGAAAAGGAATTAGTCTTAAGTGTTTAAAGCTTTGTTGCTGTAATTACTGTAAATAATAGACCAGAAGCCGCAGTGATGATGAAACATTGGACAATGGAGAATTTCAAGAGATGCTATAAAATATATTGATAATGAATACATTTCAGGTAAACAGGCATTCACCAGGGAACTATAATGTGTCCAACACATAAAGTTAACTTGCTGGTTGCCCCCGCCAACAGTGAGGCCCAAGGTAAACAGTGATGGCTAAACACCAATAAAACTGTCATCCAGCACATTTCATATGCAAACTGACAGGCTTAATATCTTAAATCAATACTTACAAAGGACTTGTGACAGATAAGATCAAGTTAATTTCAGACTGCAGGGGCAAAATTATTAAGCTGTCAATACCACCACAGGGTGTTGGAGCCTGTAGAGGAGCGAGACATGGGGATTTAGCAATTATCTCCAGCAAAACAGACAGTTATATCTGCCCGTTTGCCATTTTGCAGATGATGAATGTATTTCATTACAGAAGTTCAGAGCAGGGAGGAATAAGCATATGACTCTGAAAATGATTCCATTTGGAGAGACACACACAAAAATGACTCAATATAGCCTTCCCGGTAACAGACAGCGATCACTTGGGAATACCATTTTGGCTTTTTTTCTCTACTGTTCCCACTTTGTCTCATCTCTGGCCATTTCACATGCCTCAAGCTTAATTGGTATCAGGCAGAGAGACCAGCTTTGTGTCAGCCTGTTGTTGGTTAATTAGCGTCCTTTCGTATCCTGATGATCAATACACCCAGTTGACTCACAGAGCCACACAGTGGGGACTATACAACCAATTTAGATGTAAATTTTCTCTGTGCTCACAGCCCCAGTTCAAGGTGATGCCATTTAATCATTATGCCGTTACGGTCAATACTCGCTATGGCAAGACTTGCTAGGTCACCTGACAACTCCTTCCAAGTTTTCTGCTTGCTTTTTCACTGAGCCTCGACTTGTCACATCCTCCTCTTCGGGTCACCAACCGCTGCCTGGCTGTGGTGACAGTTCCTGAAGGGGCTGTGCACACGCGGCTAAGTGTACTCCCTCTGCACATCTTCTAACAAGCAAAGGGAACGAGGCCACGCTCAACTGTGTCTCTAGTTTCTCAACACCAATTAGAAAGCAATGTGCAAGTTTAACGATGGAGACCACGGGGGGGGGAAACCAAGTAGTATTAAAATATAGAATATGTTCAAATCTGTTCATTATTAGTATGAATTATATATCTACCAGTTTTGCATTGAGGCAGTTGGGAATCCATGGGTGGGTCTCTCTAGGGCAAAATGAGCCTGTGACATTTTGCAGAAACAATAAGCATAAATGAAACCGAGAAAGCGTGATTTACAACCAACCTAAGCAATAATATAATTAGCTGCTGGGGATTGGATTTGTTTTAAGTATTTTTAGTGCTTTGCACGGTGCTCTACTTTATTATTTTGATGAAGCCATAATCTGAAAGCTGGTAGCATGTATTTAAAACAGCAAGTGTTCACAGAACTACCAGTCACAGCAGTATTTATACAACTAAAATGGCAAAACAACCAAACAAATTACGTAGACGTTTGTGTTGGGAATGTTGTTTTGTGTGTCATTAACAGTTTTGGGCAAGTAAATATATTACTATACTTATTACTGGGTATTAAAAAGTAATTAGTTACATTACTAGTTACAATACTACATTACTTTCAGAATCACTACCCTGTCTCACCCATTCTGAAAAATGACCAGCTCATTTTAGAATTAAATCCTCTTCATTGGAACAATAATACAACTTAGGAGTGAACAATCAGCCAAAGTGAAAACATTGCAGCCTCTCAAACCAGATGATTGGACAGGTTGGTTGAATAAGCCTACCATAAGTTTGCTGGGACATTCTTGCAACACAGTAACTACAGTATTAGTTACTTGGATTAGTAATTGTAATAATAGTACTGTTTTGGAAATAGTAATAAGTTACTGGTACTGAAAAAATAAATAATATTACAGTAAGTTACTACTGCCCTACACTGGTCATTAACAATACAAATATGAATGCCAATTCTGTTCCCTGACAATGACATGACAACCTAACAGCAACTTACTGAGGGATAGCGGCTTGGTTCCACCAATGAATCACTGTCAAAGGATACTACAATGGTTTAACTTGTGTGGGTACATTTGCACCTACAAAAATAATATACTTCTCAGGATTCAGGTCAGCTAAGAGAAGTCCTCAAAATAGAAATATGTACCGACAAAAAGGAAAAGAGAAAAAAGAAGACCATACACTTTTCCCATTACGGCCTGGCTGCTCAGTGTTGCTCATGTGAGTACATACCCAGCTTACATTTTACCTTCAAACATTACACCTACCCACAGTTGCTAGAACCCTAGTGAAGACAGGAAAAGCTAACCTATTCCCTTAGCTATGTTTTCATAAGCTTTCCTTCGCTGTAATGTTGGGTATATAAAGGCAGTCCTTTTGAATATGTTGCTGGTGGAAGAGAAATAAATAAATAAATAAATGAATAAAACTTGCACTTGCTGTTTGGTGTTCTGCCCCCTGGCACCACAAGTAGCATTATTAGAATATTTCTCTATCTTCCTGTGTGCCTGTCTCTGAACAAGCCGCCTCCCCCACAGAATGTATCAATATATTCTCCCTCATGACCCCCCATTTTGAGACACACACACCTCTCGATGTGTTTTAAACATATAGCCATTCCTAATGCACAACTGCAACAATCATGGCATAACATCATAGCATAATGCTGCTATGTAGCCCAGCATAACAAGAAAAGGTCACCCTCTACTTAGAAAATATTAGTTTTGGCACAACCGCCATAAATATTGCTGCAACTTGAAAATCGGTGTTGGCTTAATGTTATAGTAAGCGATTGTAAGCTAATACACTTTTTGTCAAATTCACCAAATATTTCCTTGTGACCCACTAGCTGCCTGTTCTCTGGGCATGCTGAAAAAATAACCTGGTGTTTCTACACAGCCCTGCCGCCGTGTTGGTGCAGACCGCACACAACAATATCCTAGGCTTTGCAATGCATTTCCAATATGTAAGGTTGGAGCTTCTGAGGGAACACACTATGGCATTGAAGGGAGAGGTTTATTTTGTGTTGTTATTTTTGATCAAGTTCAAATGATCTTGCATTTTATATATATATATATATATATATCTGTGGAAAAAAATAAGAGACCACTGAAGCAGTTTCTCTGATTTTTACTAGTTTTTATATTTCTACATTTTTATATACTGTATTACTTACATGTAATATACTGTATGTACTTTTATATTTGTATTTATAGAATCATTCTATATTATATGTTTTACATTTACAGAATATTTATCATATTCCATTTTAAAGAATTTACAGTGATCTCTTAATCTTTTCCGCGACTATATGTAGCATTTTTGTGATTTAAAATAGTCAGTACTAAAATAAACAAATGTTTAAAAGATGTATAAAGAAATGCATGAGAGAATCTTTAGTTGAATCAGTGAATAGCTCACAGAGAGTATTGTTTTATTAGCATGAAAAATAGAAAGCTATAGCATCAGATCATTAAAATATACATAATCCTAATTTGTATATACAGTATGCATTTCACAGATACACTGTATCTCTTAAAGTGTTGTTACTATAACTTTTAAACTGCTACTAAAATTTGTTTTTGCTAAATTTAACTTGAAAATACAATTGATGTCAACATAGTAACCAACACTGAATGTATGTAGAAACTAAAGAACAACCATGTGATGTTAAACAGAACATGAATACATTTTTCAGTCAGAAAGAAAGGCAGCTTGACTGTATGTGGGGAGAAATAACTTCTGTTCTGACATAGTCTTCTATTTAGGCCAGTTCTGTTTTTTTAACCACCTGCTAACTGAGGGAGGGAGGTTAAAGGAGGACAGACATTGACAGACAGCTCTGTCTGACAGGACTAGGAGAGTGTCTGACTTGTGGTCTAGATATTATTGTTACATTTTGACTTGGAGCTGACACTATACCTGCGTTTACATGTTTGCCTATGCATTTCTATCATTGTAGTTTGTCCTTATTTCACAGTGGGCTATACATTCCTTTTAAATATGATCTTAGTGGGTGAAACGTGTGAGGAGGGGGTTACTCACATGCTAAGTGTCTTTCTCACACTTTATTGCAGTCTAAATTTCAATTAAGTCAAGTATACGTTGCTGATTCCTTGTGCATACAGGCTATAAGTATACTTCTATTTAAATTCAGCGACTCATATTTTGGGCATGGCTATAGGTTGCTGATTGTTTACTTCAGAACCAATTAGAATTCTAAGCAAAGGTTGTAAAATGCTGCAGAGAGGACTGCTTGAGAAAGAGTTCGGTTGCCTCGCTCGGTAGCAAGCAATCAGGATCAAACTTCAGCCTGCCCACTAGATTTACTGGCATTCAAAACAACTTAAATTCATAATCGAAATACCATATAAAAGCTCAAGCATTAATCATTCAATCTTCCGAGGTAGGCTGTAGGCTATAACATATTAGTAGGCCTAGCCTATATACATCAAAAAACAATATGCTCTGTAGACGCGATAATTTGCTTAAACTAGGCTATTACCTGAGACCGGGGTTTCTGGTACCCATTTTGTCCCTGGGTGTAGAGATTGAAACGTTACGCGCACATCGTGACAGTTTGGCATGGGTACTTGTCCTCCAGGCAATGAGAAGAGTTGAAAGAAAACGCACACAAAGAGCGCATCATATAGCGGTTGATAAACCATGGCATATGCTACAATCAGCCGTACGGGGCTTTAGAATACGATGGTGTGGGTAATCTTGAATTCCTGATTCGAAAAAAAATGAAAAGGATCCAAATACTATTACGCTGGTTAGGTTACACTACAGTTTCTGGGTATGGTACGCATCGTTTCACTTCCCGTTCTATATACTATAGCGAAGACCTGTATCGTCCACCTGGAGATCTGGCTAGTAAAGTGTCTTGGTCAAGCGATCTTGATGCTCGGAACTTATCCCTGTTCACCTGCCGCAGCGACTCTCAGATGGCAGCTCAGATGAATGAGTCGCGAACAAATCTGCGCGTCCCATAAAGCGCGCGCCACAGTGACCGTGGAACCATGCGCATATGCGCTACAAGTCCTTTCTCCAGTTTATAGCTCAAATGTAGCCTGATATCACACTAGTTATTAAGTTTGTTCATTTGATTTGGAATAACGCCCGTTTTGGCTATATAGGCTAGTAGCCTAACATAATTGCAAGTAGGCTAGTGTCCCAGTGACCAACTGTGTAAGGATAGGGCTATTTACTTGAGAATATCATACACAAAGCTATATTATTGTTTGCGCTTGCTGCTCTATCCATTCTCAATGGAAAGGTTTCATGTCCATTATTCCGCCGATTATCCCGAAGTAAACTTGCTGCCATCTAGCGTTCAGTTAAGTATATAGTCTGATGTAGATAAGGATATGCAAATCTCAAGGCGTACTGTATTACAAACTGAAGCACAGAGTGCAGATAAGATAATGTGAAATGCATATTAACTTATGCATTCACTAAGGCTTACATGGGATGAAAATTAGAAATGGTCCTGACATCTGGAGATTACAGATGGATACTGTGCCAATTTGTTTTAATTTTAACATTTGATATGGGCTATAGTCTTTTTTTCTTCAACCCACAAAACACTATTAAGAATGATAAAGCTTTACTGCTAGTTATTCCTCTATAGATGCCATTATATACATATATATACACACACACACACACATACTGTATATATGTGTGTGTAAATATGTGTGTGTATATATATATATGTGTATATATGTGTGTGTATATATATATGTGTGT